>JABAYD010003956.1:0-10554 GCA_014822095.1 Diplotaxis tenuifolia
TATAAAGGAAGAAGGCGAAGGAGATGGGAAACTCGAGTTCTATTTTTTTTGTTGGATTAGGATAAAAAAATCAATACAGAATTACCTTGGTGTCTGGGAGGAGCATGTCGACTGCCCATTAGGTCATTGTTACTTTTAACGGGTTTCTTAGAGAGCCTCTGAATGAAGAGAAAGAACTGATGCATTTCACCGAATTAATCATACCCTTTTATATTTGAAGTTTTTGGCGAAGTCAATAAATGAGGAAACATCTCCATCGTGGGGGAGTGATGAAGGGGAGATAAACGGGCGTCGATGCGTTGGTAACATCTCCATAGATCAGCACGCGAAACGTCGACGGCGCCGAAGAGAACGCTGCGGGTGAGAGGAGAAACAAAACCCTAGTATGCAAGTGATTCATTCAAACGGGCCGAGAAGCCCAAACACCAAATCAAACGGGTTTCGTTTACGAAATATTAAAACGGCGCGTTTTAAAAACGGGACAGGTGTCACGCCCAGAATCACCTATTTTATGACATCATCATGTGATGTGTAATGAGGAGAAGAGAGTCCATGTCTTCTTTATAGTATAAGATGTTATATTTTAAACTCGTCAAACTCAGACCTAATATCCTTTTATTAATTTATTGAATATTAATTTGTAAAGTTACTACTGGATTTTACTTTTGTAGCAAATTGTTCAATCTTTTAAAGTTGCAGTAAGCTTCTGAGTTTGATGCAGGCAAAGGAATGGTAAGAGATTTTTCAAAATGCAGAGATACAAAACACTCTTTCAACAGAACAACTATAAAGATGAAGCCATCATCTTCTACAGTTGTGTGATCTTCACCGTCTTCACTATCTAACTCATGATGAAGTCGATAATAAAGAGTGAATGTGGGAGCTTTTCTTCTAATAAACACAGGCTCTCAGGACCGTGACAAGACTCCTTTTGAACTGCAAATTTCCGAAAATAATCACACCTCAAACGCGTTTTCTAATCATATAAACAAATTCTTCACATTCCAAACAATAACCTCTCATCAAGACAACAAAGATCTTCAATATCAACAAAGAGTATATTCTTTTAAGCCAATATATAACGTAATGAATCGTGCATCATCTATGATGTACAAGAATGTGAGCTAAGTGTGAGTAGAACAAGAATGTGGTGGAGAATAAAAAGATAATTCAAACCTTGGTATGGTCCCGCCACGGCGAGGATCATTCTCGGTTGCTTGTCGTAAAGCCCTGGCAAAGGCCTTAAAGGTCGCCTCTATTATGTGGTGAGAGTTTTCGCCAGCAAGCTGTTGTAACAAAACTTATATTTTACACTCTCTTGAAAAGGTTACAGAAGAAAACTTCATGAAATCGTTTGCCATTGGAAAATTTGGAAACACAGTACCTGACGGATGTGAAGTGTCATACCGGAAGTATTCACCAACGACTGAAAAAAGTGCTCCACCAACTAAAAATTGAAAGACTTACAGAATTTATAACCAAACATAAAATAAACACTGAAAGAAAAAACTAAAAGAGAAGAATTGAAGAACCTGAGTGTCATAGTTTCCAACTCTCTGGGTTGGAATCTCCAAGTTGTAACCAAGATATGGTCTACCAGACAAGTCCTGCAAAGAGGTTTTGATTTCATCATAAGCAGTGATGAGAGAACAAACACAGATGCGCAACTGAAAAGATTTATAAGTTTCTTCATACCAGGGAAACATGTATAAGCGCTTCATCAAGAGGAGCTGTGAAGTCACCAAAACGGTTAATCCCTTTACGCTCACCAAGTGCCTTTAAAAAAGCCTACAGAGAAAAAGAACAAAGAAGCAGAGAATACATTACATCGTAACCATTGATCGAAGGTTCTAATTAGTAAGTGGCAGTAACTTACAGTTCCAATGGCAAGAGCAATATCTTCATTAGTGTGATGATCATCGATGTGAACATCACCAGTAGCTCTGACGTGCACATCAAACAAGCCATGTGAAGCAAGTTGCTAACCAAAGGAAGTGAAAAAGACAAAACATTACTCAACATAATTTTTTTTTTCTTCCAAAGGGAGATTCAAATCATTACAGAACCCAATAGATCCAAGCAAGAAATCACATACATCTAACATATGGTCAAGGAAAGGGATTCCAGTGGAGCTATCTGCAACTCCAGTGCCATCCAAGTTTATCTTCACTGATACATTCGTCTCCTTTGTCACTCTCTTCACTTCTCCTATTCGAGCTGATAGCATAAAAAAGATGATTTAGATTGAAAAAAAAAACAAACAGAAGAAAAACTTAAAGATACCATCATCAGGAGAGTCAATGATGCAACGAGATTCCATCTCAAGCTATATCTAGTCTCAAAGCTGACCTGGTTCGATTAAGGAAGAAGAAGGAGTTGCCTGGGAAAGGTTATTATTGCTTGGTGAAGAAGCGCAGGAGATAGATTGGCGAGGCTGCGACTGAGATTCCATCCGCAAAAATCTGGGAAGTGAAGGAGAAGCGATCGATGATTTCCGAGGAAGAGAAAGCGTAAACCCGAGGTTAGGTCGAAGAAGCTGAGCGGAGGATTGACGACTAAACATGGCGGAAGAAGAAGACAGCTCCATTTGTTGGCGGCGGAAGTAACAAGAGACAGAGAGCAAGACAACGACCACTTTGTATGTCAAAACGACGACGCTTCAACTCCACAAGAGCCAATTCAGATTCGCAGAGTGTAACTAAACCGGTACACTAGATACCGGAACGCGCATAAAAGAATCTCACTATAAAGATTCTCTAATCATTATTCTCAACATTTTCAGTTAGGTAGGTGGTGTCGTTCGTATCCTAAAGATTAATGTCTTGACAAGATTTAAGATATCCTGATGATAGCAGAAGTAATCCACTCATGGCAGTGAAGTTTTGATAGAGGCAAGAAATATATATATATATATATTTTGGAACTATAATGAATGATTTACGCTATAGAAACATAAGTAAATAACGTTTGTAATAAACTGTTTAGAAATGATTATGATAAGTGTTTGAACTTTGAAACACTAGACTAATCTGTATTCTCCTCACATTAGAAAAAGAATTCAGAGATGAATGAAGTTTTTTTAACTTCAATTTTTTTTCGCATAACCAACACAATTACACAAAAGACAAATCATTTTCAGTTAGACTTTAAACCACTCCAGAGTAATCGGTTCAAGACCAAACCAGAGTTTGAAACCAAAAGATTCAAAATGTAATGATCTGTATGTATTTCAAACGCTGGACCACATTCAGTCTAGAAAAACCAAAGCTAAACCATGAAGAGAGACTTTTGAATTCGATCCAGACGCTGGTTCAGATATAAGTTGAAAGGTTACAAGCGGAGCTGTACTTTCTTTTAGCAATAACGTATATGAACTACTTACTGTAAAGCCATTTGATTAGATGATGTTTCTCATAAAACTACAAGTTTACAAATCTCAAATATCAACGGCATCGACAGGAAGCGAGATCGCCCTATAAAGAAGAGGCGGTGAAGCTGCCTCGGTCTGTTTCTCACAACATACCCTTTGATGATCAATCTGAATCTTATGTCTTGCCTTAAGCCATCTCAACTCTCTCCTTATCTCATTCTCCGACCACCACTCACCTCTCACCTTCCTCACCGACCTATGTTCTTCTTCTCCGTCATCACTACGTGATTCTCTCAGACCCCATATATCCGCGTAATGAATCCTCTTATTATCACCTTCTCCAGACACAACAACACCATCTCCGTGTTCTTCTTGTCCTTCCACTTGGTAACTAATCTCCTCGAATCTACCGTGTACCGAAGAACAACTTCTATCATCAAACTGATGATTATGATGATGATTGTGAGATTTCTCTCCGGAGAGTTCACTGTTTGATGATACTGTCTCTTGTATATACCCATTCGTAGCACAGTTCCCACAGAATCCAACTTTTGATTCACTTTCCGTAACGTTGTGATCATCAGTCTTCCAGTTAGGGACCAAAGCAGCAATCTCCGCATCGATCATCTCCGCGATTTTCGCAACGTCTTGATTCGTTATGTCGAGTTCAGACACCATCTCTGCTGCCACACTCCACGCCGTGTCTATAGCTGTCTCAAACGGGAAGTATATGTTCCTTATACGCCCTGTGAACACACATTAATCTTTAGGTTCTATAATCTTATAAGCACCGTAACGATTGGAACTTTGTGTGTGATGATCTAAATAATACCTTCTGCATCAGAGATTCTAAGCCTCAAGAAGATCCCATCATTACCATTTCTCTTCCCTTTAATCGAAATATCGACATGGTCAGAGTCTTCTTCATCGTCTTGAGCGAACAGAGTGATCTCACATATCTGTGGCTCAAGCTGATGATCATGGTAAAGAGTATGAGGATCAATCAGAGGTTGTCTAAGGAACACACCACTTTCATCATAACCATTGTAGTAATCAATGGGTCTCATATCATCATCATCATCTTGTAAGAAAGGATCTTGCAAAAGCTCCAAAGCAGTGAGCCTAGACGTCACGGTGGCTAAACACTTCTCAACGAACTCACGCACCTCAGGGTCCTTCACTAAGTAGAAAGCTTCAGGCTTCTTCCCCTGAAGTAATAACGAATAACGTTAAAAACAAGACATGACATAACATAAAAAAAAAAATATATATAGGTTGATGTTAAATATTATTTACCGAAGTAACTTTCTTGTAGATTTGTGCAGGGTGAGTGCATTCACTGTAAGGGTAATCGAAAGTAACCATCTCTAATACACACATTCCAAAAGCATATACATCAACCAGCTCATTGTACTCTTCATCATACACTTCTGGTGCCATAAACTCAGGGGTTCCTTTAAAACATAAGTAGGTCCAGTTATGTTTCAAAGACATTATTATTAAAAGCAAATAAAGGTGAAGTTTTCGAAAGTACTACCAACGCAACGAACAGCATGTGATTTACGAAGAATAGCTGCGAGTCCAAGGTCACCTATCTTGACTTCACCTTGGTTTCCATTGATAAAGATGTTATCACATTTGAGATCTCTATGGATGATTGGTGGAGAACGGCTATGGAGATAGAGAAGCCCTTTAAGAATCTGCTTACACCACTGCTTCACCGCTTTTATATTCACTCTTCTATGTCTCAACCTATACCTATAAAATCACAAAGACTTCAACTTTGAAGAACCCTTTTTCAGATTTTAGATAAAAGAGCTAATAAAGACACAAGTTGCTAAAAACTTATACAAAAGATACAAATTGCTTACTGTCTGAGAGTACCGGAGGTGAAGAGTTCAGTGACAAAATTGATTGATAAATTGTCAGTATCAACCCAAGAAGTGTAGAATCTCATGATGTTTTGATGATTCAAAGTCTTGAGAAGATGAATCTCTCTGAAGAATTTCTCTAACTCCTCAGGATTCCTTGTGAAATTTCGAAGCTTGACTTGGTTCCATGCCACTTCTATCCCTTCGTATTCATCAAAGGCTCTGTATCTGCAAAAAAGAAAGAAGAACAGTGTTTTTGGATTTAATTATTAAATAATAACTAATTAATCAAACACAATAAATAAAGTTGTGACGTTACGAGAGAACGTTCCCGACCAAACAAAAAAAAAAAGATTGTTTGAAAGAAAGAGAAAGAGAGAAGATGAATGCGAGATTTACACTGTCTTCGAAGCTCCTTTGCCAAGTACTTCCTCGTACTGTCCAAGACCAAAATAATTTTTTAAAAATTTAAATCGATACTAACCAAGAATGAAAGTTTAAGTTCAGAAGAATCATACTCTTCCATATCTTCCAGAAGGGTCAACTTCAACGAACTCGGAGCTTTCTTCAACGAAGCTTTCTTCACCATTCATGTCTACTTCTTGTTTTTCTTGAGCTGGAGTTTGTGGAGATGGTAGAAGAATAAAAGATTTTTTAAAAAGGAAGAGAGAATATAAGGGGGAAACAAGTGGTTTTTTTCTTTTCTTAGAGCAACTCCGAGGTTCATTAGGGGTTTAAGGATAGGGATCGCACGATTTTCGAGGCAAAAATGGTGAACTCCTCTTTCTTGGAGTTCACTTGGGTGAACCCCTTTCTCTTAGGGTTCAACACGTGGCGATCCGTGATTGGCCTAGATTTTTTTCTTTTTTTTGAATAAATCAAAAAAAAAGAAAAACTTTTAATAATAAAAATTAAAAAGATGGGTTCTAAGATGCCCACCTAGTAGTGACACAGCGGAGAGACAGCAAGTTAGGCTTCTCACCCAATCACCTTTTTCTCAATACCACGCGTCGGTTTACGTTTTACATAACCGGTTTTTGTTTCTATTTAACCAACCAACAAGTACCAAATCGTACTATCATAGAATTATATGATAACACCATTCAGCTAATATGTGTACCGTGTACGAGCTATGCAAAAACATTTACTTCAATCCGAATATTCAGCGAATTTTGATTTTTTCGGTCATCTTATTTGAAAAAGAACAAAACAAATTTAAGTCTTGCTTGGTTGACAAATGGGTAAAGATTATTCAACTTGAGAGGTGTGAACAAAAGAATCTATTGAACATAGAGGATTTAAGACCACATATAATAATGAGCTTTGCGTTCCATTAAAGCGTTGATAGGTTTGGTAAGCTAAATTCCAAGGACCGGTATGGTATGTCAATAACCGGAAAGAGATCGCCAAAAACTAAAGACGTCGTTGGTTTAACGACACTTGTGTGCTAAACCTAAAGGGGTTTTGTCGTGTAGTAGAGCAGTTAATGTCACGGGGAAAGAGAAGCACATGGGAGTGAGTCACGGCAACACATAGAAGTGACTCCTTTTTTGTGATGGTGTTTAAGACAGTTAGACACATTTGGGCCAATGATAACCCATACTTTTTGTATTAATTACTTTCTTTTTAACTTTTTCACATTCACGTAACGCTTATCTAATCTTTTTTTTCTGAAAACTGGTTTCTCTAATCTTTTTACATGAATATTCATCCTTTTCTACGTGACAAGGTTATACAAGGCGATTAAACGAGTACCAACCATAATAAAAATGCATCTAGAAAGTTTTATAAGAATCCATCAGTTCAGAAGAAAAAGAAAGTCTTAAGAATCCGTAAATGAATTGACGAAGAAAAACAAGCTGTGCAAATCTTAAAGTTTGTAATGATTATTTCTATGAAACAATATGAACTGAAAAGCTTATCGAGTACATGAATTATTAGTTGTAGCTTGTCGATTGCTCTAACTTTTTTTTTTTGTTTTTTGATAAAAGATACAATAAATTTAAAGATGCCGATTGCTCTAACTTTAAAGATGTCGTCGTCTGTATATTAATTGCTCATTTATCTTTTAAAATTAAGTTAACCAAAGTAAACAAGATTAGGTATGGCATAATGGCAACATGTCTAAGATTAAGAAATATATGTACTACCAGTTCTGAGTGTTTTAAAACAGATTATGGACGACTTCATAGCACACGACCTGGTCACGATGGGTGCAAAATTGTATTCTTAAGTCTAGCTAGAAGACTGAGAGATCAGCTCTATCCTGATGGAATTTGTTATTATCTTTATAGAACTCCTCCTCAACCCCTTCATTGCTTTAGACCTACTAGGCGTCGTCTCACTAAACCTACTAGTTATGTTATCTCTTTATGACTTCCAGTCTTCAACGTGTGTTTTTGGGAATATATATATATCCCATATTTTACGTTATTTTAATTTCCGCATTCATGTACGTTTATAGTATTTGTGTATTGTTGAAGTGTAACTCATTCTTTTATATGTGTTAAGGTTATACAAGACGTAATATAAAGTAAATACCAACTTCTTCTTTTTACTGAATTTTAACCAATTCTAACTTTTGAAATATAGTTTCTGTGAGAAGACATAAATATTTGTTTTGGTATAAAAAGGCAATAAAAGAAATTTCTGCCAATTATGAAACTTGTAATTATCAAGTTATGAAACAAAGTGGAGTCAAAAGCTTACCAAATACATGAATTATCAGTTGTAGCTTGTAGGCTGCTCTAACTTTAAGATGTCCTAATCAATATTGACTGTTTAATTGTATTTAAAATCGTGTTAATACCAGAAAATCAAGATTAGGTATGGTTGCATGTCTTAACATGGAAGGCATGTATCAATGTACGTACCTTAATTGTTGAGTTAAGATTGTGTTTATTTTGCCTAGAGGATCAAGTTCCTTTACATTATTTCTTGTTTTTCGGCCAAGAGATCAGCTCCATCCTATTTCTTTTTTCTTTACTAGATTACCGATCAATCCATTCACCACTTGTAGCAAAGAGATCCCCAAATACATCTGGTCATGCATAAATTAATTAATATATACATAAACACCGGTTGACACAAAACATAAGTATACATCACACTTAAAATTAAGATAGATGCTCCAGCTTTATTGCCAGACAAATCATCTCTCTTCGTTCATTTCCTACAAAACTTTTAGTTGGGATCAATTTGTCCAACCGAACTCGTATTCACCGGAATTCTGATTCATGTTTGGGTAAATTAACTTCTTTTGGAACATCTTCAAGCTCTATCTATTAATATAGAACCGTAAAATTCAATGTTGGTTTAATGTTGGTTTATTTCGGTTCATGATTAAGTGTGTAACCCTTTCAAAGAGCTCTCTTTATAAGCTCACGTGTAGACACTCTTTTACGTTTAATCGAAATAGAAAGTTGTTATGGTGTCATCTTCTTCTCAGATTCATAGATTCATGAACATTAAAATGGTATCAGAGCGTTGAGGATCAAACCTCAACCTATATGTTTCTTTTTTTTTTTCTCTTTCTGTGACCTCGCTTGATCGTTGATTTTCACGATCAAACATTTCTCTCACTCGTCATCGATTCCCACGTTATTCTGCCAAGTTTCGAGATAATCACGACGTTAAGTTCTGATCATGGTGATTGCTAGAAGATCTACTCGCCGTGGTGCTAGGCTGGGTTCATCAGCGTCTCGCTGAGCTCCATACTAGATTCGGAAACTCCTCCATCTCATGCACTTCTGATCGTTGCAGATCTTCCACCAGATAGTATTCATTCTCCTTATTATCTTATAAATGGTGATAATCCAAATCTATCTATCGTCTCTGAAGTTTTAGATGGATCTAACTTTGATAACTGGAATCTAGCTATGACGATTGCTTTAGATGCTAAAAACAACCTTGCTTTTATTGGTGGATTTATTGAAAAACCACCTGAATCACATCCTCAATACCGAATCTGGTCAAGATATGATTCAATTGTCAAATCCTGGATCTTAAACACGGTTCTGAGCAGATCTATAAGAGCATCTTGCGTTTCACTACTGCGGCTGAGATATGGAAAGATCTAACAACTTGTTTCCATATCATTAATCTTCCGAGATCATATCAACTCTTCCAACAGATTTGGTCTCTCACTACAAGAAAACATCGCGATACTGATGAAAAAAAATCGTCGGTATTCCGTCGGAATAAGGGAATTCCGAGGACATACCGACAAAAACCGTCGTCGGAATTTTTTCGTCGGAATTTCTTATTTCGTCGGAATTTCCTCGGAGTTTTCCGAGGATATACCGAGAACCATAATTCCGAGGACATTCCGACAACGCGGGACGTCGGAGGGTATCGTCGGAAAAGCCTCGGAATATTCCAAGGACACATTTCGTCTGAAAATTCCGAGGATGTAAAGTCGTCGGAATATTCCGAGGACGCATATTCCGACGACATGTGTCCTCAGAAATTTCCGACGACCAAAGTCCTCGGAAATTTCCGACGACAGGTTTCCTCGGAAATTTCCGACGACAGCTTTCCTCGGAAATTTCTGACGGAAACGCTTCCTCGGAAATTTCTGACGGAAACGCTTCCTCGGATATTTCCGACGGAACCCTTCCTCGGAAATTTCCTAAAAATAATTTTTTTTTCGCAAAATCATATATTATTTGTTTTTAATTAAAATTCAAAAATATAAAATAAAATTTAAAATTAAAAACATATTAGATAATAGTTAGAGTTGTACAAATAAAAAAAAACATTCGAGTTTTTGAAAAAAAAAACTACGGGAACTGCTCGTTCGGATACATCCTCCTCATCATCTCCATCATGCGCTCGTTAAGCCGCTTCGTTTCCTCATATCCCCTTTGTTGTTCCTCCATCTTCTCCTCCAACGCAGCTATGCGGTTATCTCTTTCCTGCAACTGCTTCATAACCATTGGATCAGGCGGTTGTGGCGAAGAAGAACAAGGAACCGATCTGGCTCGACGACCCAAACCGATCATACGTCCCTTCCTCTTTGGAACCGTCTGAAAGAAAAAATAAACATATTTTAATAATAGAAAATATTATAAAATAAAAATAAGAAAATAAATTAATTAAATTTTTATAAAAATATCTTACCGATTCAACAATCTCGTTGATTCGAGCTGTGGACAGGGATACCGAGGACGTCGAAGTGGGGTCCGTCTCGGTTTGAATCTGGGATAGACGGAACTCTTCGTCGTCTTTGAGAGTGGTGATCATGTCGACCACCTCCCTCACAAGACCATCATCAATCTCCCCGGTATGCTTGTTGGTATGCGCCTTCTTCAA
>JABAYD010003995.1:0-11562 GCA_014822095.1 Diplotaxis tenuifolia
TCCAAGAAGAAATCAGGAACCGACCCCTGCTATAGGGCCGACCCCCTTGAAAGGACCGGACCCTTGAAGAAAAATGGAAGTTTTACACCTATGGGAAAACTTTTATTTCTACGAATATAGAAGAGTTTGCCCTAATCTACACCTATAAAAGGGGAGCCCAAACCCTAGAACAAGGGATAAACTTTTCAGAGGCTAAGAGATTAGGGTTTAGGCGGAACTAGGGTTCATACACCCAACACTGTAATCCAAAACATAAACTCAATAAACATCTCTTCTACCTCAATTTCTCATCAATTTCTTTAAGTTTACACGTGTTCCTTAGTACTAAAATGACCATACACAAAATACCATAACACGCATGATAGGGAAACTTTCCTCGGTAGGAACGTTGACTTGGTAACTGCATACCCTCCAGTACGCATAAAGTTCAGCCGCATCCAGTGGATAACACGAGGATTCGGACTTCAGAACAAGAAGCTCCTCGTCCTGATTGCATTCAAGGGAAGGATTTTCGGAAACCTTCTTCTTGCAAGATTTTTTCCAACTTTTAAACATCTTTTGAGATTATTGGGAGAAGAGAAATTAGAAATAGTTCCTTCTAAAAGGAAATTCATATGAAGATGAGTGAGTGAGTGAAAAATGAAAGGAGTTACCTCTCTTTTATAAGCTTCAAAAAATTACTATTCAACTGCGGACTTTTGGATGCAAACTTGGCCTAACTTGGCCTAAACTCGCCTAAACTCGCCTAAACTCGCCAAACCGCACGATAGAGTCTCGTCAAACTACGACTCTACCATACTGGGGGGGGGGCAAACTGTTGTGGTCAAAATCGTACACGAAAAAGTTGACATTCAAATATCCGTAGAAGCAAGTATAAGATTTCTACATTTTCGGAAAAAGAAACTTATACGAAGAACTTGCGGTAAAATCTAGTTTTAAAGAATTCAAAACAACGATTTCTTGAAACAACAACACAATGTTATCATTGATCCTAACATCCGTAAGCAACATCTCAAGTATCGTATCACTGCGACGGTCTCGGACACTTGGACGATGAGTTCTCGCAACAAAGATCTCGGTCCGCGATGCAAACTCGGTCGCCATAGCAACCGAACCTCGAGCCGAGCCCGGTCCCTACTCGACCACAAAAATAATATTTTTTTCTTTTAAGGGTTTCTACACATTCGATGACCATCATGATCCGACACAAAACAATGCAGTGATTTCTAGCATAGTTATCATTGCCGCATCTTGCACAACCGATATAGGTTCTCCCGGTGGTAGAAAATTAAGTTTGGGGTGTGTGCGTTGAATACACCCAGTTCTGACCATGGTATGCTGATATAGTGAACTATCTTACTGTTGATGTAGAGCCAGACGTATTTTCAAAATAAACCAAGACGAAGTTTCTAAGTGAGATCCAATGATATCACTGAGACGACCCTTATCTCTATAAACATTGTCCTGACGATATATACATATGTTGCGTAGCAAAATCTGAAGTTCAAGACATCCTATTACACTGCCATGGATCTGATAATGTTGGCCACTTCAAGTTTCAAAATAGTATCTAAGATTCTATAAGAAGGCTTCTGGTGGCCTACCATGTTTCGAGATACTCAGTCTTATATAGCACAATTTGATCGTTGCCAGTAAAGAGGAAAATTCAGCAAAGACACGAAATACCACAAAATTTTATACTTGAAGTGGAAGTCTTCGATTGTTTGTGCATCGACTTTATGGGCCATTTTCCTTCTTCGTATGGAACCAAGTACCTCTTAGTCGCTGCCGACTAAGTATCTAAGTGGGTAGAAGCAATAGCATATGTTGGGGTCAAAAACGGTTACGATGGAATCAATGATCAAAACCATCCGCAAAAGTTCAAAATGAGCGCGGAACCAAATCGAAGAAAAGTCTAAGGAATTTCCGAGCATATAAACTCCGCAAACCTAACAATCGCAACTACAAAAATCATCAGAGAAATGCAAAAGAAACGGAACCATCCAGCTCACTGGGCTGGCCGAGACAAACCGGTCGAGACGAACCGGCCCGACCCGCTCGACGAACCTGACCAGCTCACCGATCGGTGCGCTTGAGCACGCGTCCAGATCGCCGATCGGTGATCTAGAACACACGTCCAGCTCGCTGATCGGCAAGCTGGAACACACGTCCAGCTCGCTGATCGGCGAGCTGCCCGAAGCTCAGCCAGCTCGCCAATCGGCGAGCTGGGACATGCGTCCACCTCACCGACCGACTAGCCGGCCAAGACCAAGCCAACTTGCCGATCGTCACATCTCCCATTCCATCCCAATTCGTATTATCACGGAGCTCTGTGATAACAATCGATCAAACTTATCTTCTCGAAAGGACTCGAGTACGTCGTATAAAACGGTAACGGTTGAACGAAACACCAAAAGTTATCAAGCTATACGACTGACTATAGAAGTTATTTGAGAATGCTATCGTGTTATTGAACGATCTCGTCTAACTCGTAAAAATGGTGAAAATTGAAAAATGACCAGAAAGGTTCTAAATCGCGATAAAATCCCACTTACGACTTTGGATGAAATCCTGCCCGATAATGCAATGATGGTTTATCTATTTCTAGCACGAAGAGATAAATGTCAAAGTTGGAAGATAAATGTCAAGTTTCCCAAAGATAAATATGGAAGATGGAGATAAATGGAAGATTTCCGATAGACTCGAATCCATGCAAAAAGGAAAGGTTAAACTGCCTGGGAAGGAGTATATAAAGACAAGGTCAAAACAAAAGGAAGGAGATACAATTTCGCAGAGCTTTTACTACACCAAAATCTTAGCAAGTTAGGCAATTTTTTGTTTCTTGCTATCGAGCTGCGTCTCAACTAGGGTTTAGTCTTAGGTTGCGATAACTAGGAAACTCGTCGTCAGCTCTTGTCGCCGAGGCTAATTCTCGATGTACCGCTCTTACGCAAATTCAGAATAAGAACTTTCTTTGCCTCTATTTACGATTTTATATTTTTACTTTTCTATTTTTGTATCTTGATTAGTTAGCGTGTGGTTTAACAGATATCCGGGACCTCTGGGAAAGTTGAGTTAACTTGACGTTCCTTATTTTACGGAAATTGACGGTGTGAATTCCGGTTCCCACAGTTTGGCGCTAGAGGGAGGGGGGTTAGGGATCTTTCTAACTCTCAAGCCGCAGCAAGCTCAATCGGATATGATGGCAAAAGAAAAAAGAACTCAGAACGACGACAATGAGAACATTGAAACTCAAACTCCGCCAGCAAATGCGACCGCAGTTAATGCTAACGCCAATACTGCAGCATTCGAGGAGATACTTTCCGCATACCAGAAAAGGACGGACGAGCAGGAGAAGCTGATTGGATCTCTGGCAAAACAGGTTGAAACCTTCGCCGAAAAATCTAAGGCCATCCGCCCCCGCGGAACCATAAGGATCCGCGGAAAAAGACTCGACTTTGCGATTCTTATGGAGCAACCCGAAACCAAACAGGGAAACCTACCAGGGCAAACCTCGGTAAAGGATAATCCTGACGCGACGCAAAAGGAATCGGAGAAAACTATTTCTTGCGAGCAGGATGTAGAGGATGATGGTGTCGAACGGGTCCACCTAGACACCAACGATCCATCCGACCCATCGGACGAGGATGCAGACGTCCATCCGAGGAGGAAAAAGGATCGCAACGTACAAAAAGTGCCTTCTCCCGAACGTTCTCCCACGGACGAAGAAGAAGACCTCTACTGCATGGAACACGTGAGAACAGTTGAGGATCGATCTCCGCTCACTCGCAAACGCCGACAAGGTTGGAAAACAGCTGGAGACCCAGCTGAGATTCGCGATCTCCGCAACTACATCACAAAGACGGTAGCGGCAGTGAAGGCTGTTAAATCTCGAATTCATCATGCCACTAGCGCCACGCCCGAAATAGATTGACTGCTATATGAGTCTCGAAAAACACCCTTCACGGCTCGTATCACCGAGGTGAAGCTGCTCGATTCCAGAAAGCTTAAGGTCCCGACTTATGATGGGAGGACTGATCCCAAAGCTCACCTTCAAGCCTTCCAGATCACCATGGGTCGAGCCAAGCTTAAGGAAAGCAAAAGGAATGCGGGCTACTGCCACCTCTTCATCGAAAACCTAGAGGGGGCAGCGCTCGAGTGGTTCTCGACTCAAGAAGAATTCAATCGGAAACTTCTGCCACCTTGCCTCAGAGTTTCTTAAATAGTACTCGATGTTCATAAACAGAGAGACTCTCTGCGACTTCATGAGTAAGTTCAAACTTATCATGGCCAGGGTTAGCGGAATAAGTGACAGAGCAGCCATCGACGCACTGAGAAAGTCGCTCTGGTTCAAGTTGAAATTCAGAAACTGAATAAACCTTGAGTAACCACGTACAATCCAGGATGCACTCCACCAAGCTACCGATTTCATAATCATCGAAGAGGAGACCAAAGTCCTATCAGAACAGCATAAGCCAACAAGGACAGCCGCGAAGGACGCTGTTTCTGAACCGAGATCGAAAAAAAAAACCTCGTAACGACAAATATGTCCATCACGAAGGACAAGATCTCCGAGGGGGCACATGACAACTCGTGTTCCTCCCTCTACACTTAGCGAACAAACTAGTTCATCTTCATTCATAAAAGCATAAGTTCAAATACACACCGCCTAGCGGTAGTGATTCAAAGCCACCAACAGTCAGTCCCAATACAAACACAACAATAATACATGACCATTACATCTCATGCATAGAACAAATCCTCACTCATCGGAGTACAAAGACGACGAGTTGTGGCCAACGGTCGAATCAGCCCCTGGCTGGTTGACCTCTCCCTTGTTGGTGTCTAAATCGGTCATGACAGAATCAATGGCTACAATTCCCGGAAAAAAGCATACATGTTTTGGTCAAAATCGGTTACAGCAGAATCAATGACCAAAACCCTCCGCAAAGTTAAAAGAATACGCAGAGACGAATCGGAGAAAAGACTAAAGACTTTCCGAACATATAAACTCCGCAAACCTAACAATCGCAACTACGAAAATTGTCGAAGAAACAATAAAGCAACGGAACGGTCCTGCTCACCAGACCGGCCGAGACAAACCGTCCGAGACAAACCAGCCCCGATCCACTCGCCAGACCGGCCAAGACGAGCTGGCCAAAGCTCAGCCAGCTCGCCGATCGGCGAGCTGGAACATACGTCTAGCTCGCCGATCGGCGAGCTAGGACACACGGCCAGCTCGCCGATCAGCGAGTTGGCCAAAGCTCAGCCAGCTCGCCGATCGGCGAGCTGGGACAAACATCCTGCTCGCCGATCGGCGAGCTGGCTAAGCTGTTCAATCCAATACCGACTTAGTCAAATCGCATTGTCCGAACCATCCAAACACATCCATTAGTCAAATCTTATACACCTCTTGACTTGATCATACTCCGAACCACGATCGGAACATTTCCCATTTCCACCTGATCCGTATTATCATTGGAACTTTACGATTAAAACCGCTAAGACTTGTTTTCTCGTAAAAAGACAAGAAAGTCATATAAAATGGTAACGTTTGAACAAAAAACCAAAGGTTATCAATCTATACGGCTGACTCGAGAAATATTCAAGAATTATATTGGGTTACGGAACGATCTCGCCTAAACTCGTAAAAACGGTTAAAATCGCAAAATGGCGGTCCTAAATCGCGACAAAATCCCACTTACGACTTTGGATGAAATCCAGCCCGATAAGACAATGACGGTTTATCTATTACTTGTACGAATAGATAAATGTTAAGTTTGGAGATAAATGTCAAGTTTGAAGATAAATAGAAGTTTTCCGAAGATAAATATGGGAGATCGAGATAAATGGTTGATTTCCGATAGACGCGAATCAGGGCAGAAAAGGAAACACCAAACCGCCTAGAAGAGGAGTATATAAGACAAGGTCTAGGCTAAGGAGAAGGGACGATTTTCAAGACTCTTACAACTTTTCTAGACTTAGAACTCTCTGCACTTAGAAACATAGGTATTATTCTCGACAAGTTCGGTTTCTATGACTGGCACTCAATTACTAGACGAACTCGCCCAGGCAGTTTGATCTCTTGTCCAGCTCTACCAATTGAACTACGTTCGGCTTGATCCTCGAAAGGGGTACGTAGGAAGCCTTTCATAAGGTTCAGTCCGAAATCAATCAAATCCCTTTTTTGTATTTTTTTTGTCTTTTTTCATCGAGGTGCGACTCGACTAGGTTTAAGGTTTTCTTTTACTAGATCTAGATAACTCGCTGACAGCTCTTGCGGCCAAAGCTTTGTAATCTCTTTTTATCATGTTTTTCATATTTTCCGCATTTATTTGGTTACTTGTTGTTGGCTCTTGCAGAGATCCGGTTCCTCTGGGAAATTAGGGGTTTCCTACGTTTCCTTATTTTACAGAAATGACGGTGTGAATTTCGGTTCCCACAGTTTTGCGCTAGAATGAGGGGGGTAAGGATTACTCTAACTCATAGCCGCAAAATGCTTGACTGAAACGACGTCTGGAAGTATAATAGACGAACTTCCAGTACACACTGCTCCTATGGCCAATTCTTATGCAAACGCCTTAGTTCTCAACAAAATCAAAAACCTAGTCGTGACTCTTTACCACGGAAAGAACACGAAACGAGCTCGCGATTTGTTCATCTAAACAAAAAAAGAAACGATAAAACCTATCAAACCCCGTAACCAAATCGGAGAAATCTCCCCTTGTGAGGGTTTTACCAAAAGATGTTTCCCAAAAAATTTTCAGAAAAAATAAAACTCGTTCTCCTAGAAACTGCTTAAAAAACCTAGGTTACACGCGGAAACACATTGGGTTACTCGCGGGAGAAAACTTAGGTTACTCGCGGAAAACCCCTAGGTTACTCGTGGGAAAAAGGGAGTGTAGCGAATTGGAAACAAAACGTCCAATGGCGAGCTGAACCAGCCCTAAATCTGAATCGAGATCGCATAGCTTTTCGTTTCGTCTCAATCGGAAGTTCCGTTGAGATTTTAAGACAAAAACAAGTCAGCTCGACGAATCGAGACTGACCGCACCAGCTCGCCAGTGGGCAAGCTGAACCATTCTTTGAGCTTCTCTCTCGAATCTCAGTCAAAATGCTTTTTGTTTCATCACGACTGGAGTAACTAGTGGGACCTTTACAATAAAAACCACAAAGACTTGCTTTCTTGTATAAGTTTGACTTGATCGTCTAAAACGGCAACGGTTCACTCAACACCAAAGTTGCCTAAACTATTTAGATATTTGAACTCTCTAAATGCAGTTTTACAAAATTCTGCCACTCAAAGTCGAAAACATCTAATCATAAACTTGTGATGGATTTTTTAACAACATACGAAGCACACCTAATATATAAGAAGACGAAGAATGAAGAAGTAACAGTCCCAAATCATCGATGAGACTAAGGTATGTCTGATTTGAAAATTATGTTAGACATCTAACTTTTCATAGGAAAGGAATGAAAGCGTCTGGGAAACTGCCGTAAAACTTAGGGAACTTAGAATTTAGGTGGATAGTCTAGCAAGCCAAGTCGTAGGCAATTTTTTCTATATCGATCTATTGTTCTCTAACTTTTCAGGCATAGCTCGCAAACCGATCCAATCTCTCGCATAACCAAGAAACGATCGCCAATGCATTCGAGCATACTCATCTCATTTCCAAAAGAAAGAAGGAACCAGAAACACGGACGTCGTCCTAAAACCAACTCATTCCTAGATATTTTCGTAAAACTGACATACTCAAAGTCATCATCAATCCACCATGGTCTTTAATCGACCAAGATTGTCGATCATCCCTAAAGCAAACGATGATCTAAGATTTTTCTAAATGCTAGGAACTGATCCAAGCCATTTGGAAAATAAATCTCATGGACTATACAGCATCTCTAATCGCAATCATGCATTTAGAAAGCCTCTGCCAAACTTCAGCGTGAAACCCGATGATTCGCCGAAGTGATAAAGATCTTTTCCAACTTCATAAAACAAGTTCCGTATAAGACTAAAAAAAATTATACGAGGAATCTTTAGGCATCAAAGCATTGCTCTCATTTTTTGTCGAACCAAGTGAGTCACAGAATAATATCAAGAATATTTGCGACAAAGAAAAATCAAGAACACAAGAACAGCAATAGAGAACACATCCTCCTTGCTCGCCGACTGATCCTATTGCTGGTCGACTGATTCATTCCGCTCAAGAAACCCGTTAAAAATTTTTGCAACTTGTTCTCGGTGAAATAACCTTTGGTAAAGCTCCGAGAGCGATTATACGAAACTTTCATCGTACAAATCAAACCTAAAATGGAAGACATTTCCTACGACCATGGACATACTTAACATATCAATCTTGACAAACGCTACTTGGTCCTTGACCAATCACGCTTCACCTCGAAACCGATCTAGGCTACAAACATCTCGTTTTGGGACACTTCTAAGCGACTTAACCTTATTGTTGGCACGAAAGTGTCATGGTCTAATCCTATACCAACTATGTCCTCGGCTATGTGGCTGAGTACAACCTTCACATCAAGCCAAAACGTTCAACGGATAATCTAAACTTGTCAAAAATTGACTAAGATCTATATAAGCGACCCCTCGGTCCTAATTGCTCCAGCATAAATCAAACTACTTAACATCCAAACAGGAACATAAGTTTTGGCAGCGAATTTTCGCAAACGAACCAAAGTGTTCCTGCAATGCAGCGTTAAGATAAAACCCTTACGACACTGCATAAAATCTTCAAGCCCGCAAACATTTCAAACACAAACGCGATATATGAAAGAAAAACCAATCTTCGGCATTGCGAGACGTCGCAGACGCCTGAAGAACAGTGTTTCGACAAAAATAACTTCCTCGATAAAATCACATAGACAGTCCATCCGCGACTATAAAACATACATAATTTCTTAAGATACGTATCCTTCTCGAAGGTCCAAGAAATTGTAACATCTACCACCCAGGTTTGTTACTGATCACAACAAACTTGCAACAGTCGTAAACAAACTTAAGTTATCTCATAGAGTAGCTCTCATACACCCGACACAAGGGTAATGGAGCTATAAAGAAATCTAAATTTTGGTCAGCACCTTCGGGGATGCTCGATTCCGACCAGACAAGTCGTATAAGCCGAGAACCTATCGCAGACTTTAAATCGGTACGGAATAAGGTTATAATCATAACAGGCAAAACGAACGCCGATTAGTCATCGCAAAGCCTTAAAACCAAAAGTACACCTAGATCTTACCCTAAACCCATTACACTGACCTATAACGTCTCAAGGCATGAAATGAGGTCCTGCAGGCCTGTCTCTTCGCTCATATCTAAACGCTCACGGGATTCTAAATATCCTACAACGAGAAAACGAATAGGGCGATCTACGAAATGAGTTAGACTATGAGACAACAACTCATACTCTTCCCTCCACATTCATATGAATACAAACTCGCTCTTAAAAGACGGCCGCAAAGCGGCACAGACTCGAAGCTACATACGGCCGGTCCAAAAATATAGTGGCCGCACACTGCCGAATCAAACAGCCTCCAAGGCAAGTCTCGTCGCTGATACAAGATACCATCGACATAAACATGCTCGATAATCTCTACGCATAATTGGACTATAAATGTCTCACAAGAAAACGGGTCGTACGAACCTTAATTCTAAGACGAACTACGAAAGGCTTGATCCCTTCAAGAGGGTACTTAGGCAGCCATCACTAGACGCAGCCCAAATCCTACCGCTTTCCATTCCAATGAGGGAGGGAAGACCACTTTTAACGGAACTTTTCAACCATGAATTCCGCCTAACTTGCCTAAAATTGTCTAACCACTCTCTAAAACCTCACACTAGAAGTTAAAGATTCTAACGAGCTGGGGGTAAACTGTTGGTGTCAAAATCGGTCATGAAGAATCAATGGCTAAAACTCCCGGAAAAGCATACATGTTTTGGTCAAAATCGGTTATGACAGAATCAACGATCAAAACCCTCTATAAAGTTCAAAGTAAGCACGGAGACGAGTCAGAGAAAAGTCTAAAGACTTTCCAAACATATCAACTCCATAAACGTAACAATCGCAACTACGAAATCGTCGGAAAAACAACAAAGCAACGGATCCGTCCAGCTCACCGGACCGGCCGAGACGAACCGGCCTGTCCCGCTTGCCGGACAGGCCGAGATGAACCGGCCGAGACGAACTAGCCTAATCCTCTCACCGGACCGGCCGAAACAAGCTGGCCGAAGCTCAGCCAGCTCTCCGATCGGTGAGCTGGAACACACGTCTAGCTCGCCGATCGGCGACTTGGGACACACGTTCAGCTCGCTGATCAGCAAGCTGGCCAAATCTCAGCCAGCTCGCCGATCGGAGAGCTGGGACACACGCCGAGCTCGCTGATCAGTGAGCCAGGACACACACCCAGCACGCCGATTGGTGAGCTGGCCAAAGCGCAGCCAGCGTGCCGATCGGCGAGCTAGAACGTACGTCCAGCTCGCCGACCAGCGAGCGACAGAGCCGTTCAATCCAATACCAACTTAGTCGAATCGCACTGTCCGCACCATCCGACCACAACGCATACACATCTCGACTCGATCATACTCCGAACCGCGTTCGGAACATCTCCCGTTTTTTCCCCATCCGTATTATTGTTGAAATTTTACAATTAGAACCACTACGACTTATTTTCTTGTAAAAAGACTCGAGAAAGCCGTATAAATGTCAATTTTGAAGATAAATGTCAAGTTTAAAGATAAATGTCAAGTTTGAAGATAAATAGAAGTTTTCGAAAGATAAATATGGGAGATCGAGAAAAATGGAAGATTTCGGATAGACACGAATCAGAGCGGAAAAGGAAACACCACGTGGGTACCAAAATTCGCACCCTCAAAATATCATATAAATAAGGAAACTAGGAAAACCCTAATTTCCCTAAGGTCCCAGATATCTGAGAAACGACACGCTAAGCAACCAGAACAGGAAATAAAGACGATAAAAGTAAAAAGAGAGCAAAAAGAATCTTATTTCTGAATTCGCGTTTGTACGTAACAACAAGGTAGGCTCCGTGATTGGCATTCGACTCGCATCTCCAATGGGAGAAATATTGGAACAATCGTTTCGATTAATTTTCCACGCGTCGAACAACGAAGCCGAATACGAAGCCTTGATCGCAGGACTACGATTGGCTCACGGTCTAAAAATACGCAATCTTCACGCCTACTGCGATTCCCAACTAGTGGCTAGTCAGTTCAGTGGGGAATACGAAGCAAGGGATGAAAGGATGGAAGCGTATCTGACTTTGGTCAAGGATCTAGCCAGAAAATTCGATGAATTCGCCCTTACCAGAATCCCTCGAGCTGAGAACGCTCAAGCAGACGCCTTGGCTGCCTTGGCATCCAGTTCAGATCCTGGTTTGAGCAGGGTCATTCCCGTAGAATTCATTGAACATCCTAGCATCAGACCACCAATAGTCATAAATTTGATCAACGAGCCGGAGGATGACGAAAGCGAAAACTATCCTCCTGAAGATCAGTCTGATTATGGATTCAGCCGCCCATGGATG
>JABAYD010003998.1:0-21356 GCA_014822095.1 Diplotaxis tenuifolia
TAACTCTTGTGTCTATCCTCGTCCCTTTTTCTGATTGGTTTACTTTATCACATGGATCATCATCTCCCCCATTGGATATGATATTGAAGCAACGCTTAAGATTAACTATTCTTTAACTTTTTTTTTAATTATTTTTCCTCAGATTTACGATTCAGAGAAGAAGAAGAAGAAGAAGAGAGAGAGAGAGAGAGAGAGAGAGAGAGAGAGAAGAGATGGAGTTAGTAGATTGATTTTGAGATCTACGATTCACCACGACGACTCCCAGAGGCGACCAGTTTTAATCGGGCCGAGATGAAACTCTGCGCGTGCTGCTTCTCAGATCTGTTGGTCACCGCCGATGATGCTGTAGTTGTAGTTAGGTTCGGGGAGAAAGGAAGCCACATGGGTGGGTTAGGAGGAGGAAGTGGACCAACTGGGTTTCAAAATCATATGTTTCCTCTAGGGTTGAGTCTTGAACAAGGGAAAGGACCTAAATTTCTTATACCCGAAGTTGGTGGTCTTGAGCTAGGTGTGGTCAAGCTACTGATCCACATAGCATCACTGAAAGGGTAAATAACTTTACTTCAGATTATTCTACTTAGCTTATAATTTTATGGAGGGAAAAGCTGAAAGCTTTGAACTTTGCTGCAGCTACGTAGGGAAAGAATAGCAGGTTATCTCTCCATGGAGGAGCTTGCATTCAATTTCTCAAGTTATCTCTCCGTTGGAGTTTCGTGTATTTCTGATTGGAGAAGATGGTAAGTAGATTACTGGGCTTTTACTTTGTCTTGTGTTCTTCGTACTGTGTTGATTTATATAACTTCAAAGTTTGTCTCTTTACCATTTTGTTTGGCGTTTTGTAGCTTTCTATTTCGCTACTCATGACTGCTCAAGGACATCCCAAGTGAAACTTCAACTCTTCTCAGGTTGTCACTTCTTACTTTCATGACCACAAATGCATTGTCTCGACTCTTTTGATGTTCTTCATAATATTCTTATTTATTTTTATGTTCGTTCTTGAAGTGACCACAAATGCATTGTGATTTGTAGTGACCACACGTAATGTGTTCTTGGTTTAATGTATGTGCAAGATTTGTTGTACTCAAATGGGAACTCTTTCATGGTCATATGAACACTTTATGATGTCTGATTTTAATATTTGTTGTGTGCAGGGAATCATCTACGCAGGATTGGAACATAAACATGGAGCTTGAAGAAGGGGCGGCTTAGGTTTAGTTTAGTGTTATTTAGGTTTTGGTGATGATAGTGTTTATGTTAGGGATGATTGTGAAGGTTTATTGTGGTAGATTGATAGGTTGTATGTTTGTGTGATGGTTTGTATAAATGACTTAATGTTGGTTTATGGTGTGTGTTCGTGGAGATCAAGTCTCGTGAAAATGGATACCAGGAAGAAGGATCGTGACAAGGAGAAGAAGAAACAGAAGGAACAAGACCAAGAGGAAACTGTGGCTAAGGTTAGTGATGTGAACCGAGAAAGCTGTTGCCATGCGGTTGGATCCGTGTGGGGTTTGTGGTAAAATGGGAAACCAGTTGCATCCATCCATGTTTTATATCATCTCCTACTCTTCATCTCTTTCTGTTTGTGACCGTGCATGAGAATTGGACGCACGAGACTTGAGCCGTGGCCTTTGGCCGGTTCAAAGGCAGTTTGGCTGAGATTAGGGTTTATGACCCATGATCGGATTTCGTGTGATCTAACCTCTGATTTCCATCACAATATGAGTTTTTATGATTTATAAGAGTTTTAGGAACAATCAGAATTAGATTTGGACTTGATTTGGTCTCTTCCCATATTTAAGGTTTAGGCCGGTTTAGTCGAGATACATAGGATCGAGGCAGGTTCTGAGAAATCCGATTAGACCATTCTCTTATTTGGGATTTGTCATGAATTATCATGTTTTTTATTTAGTTTTTAAACCACTTTTTAAACTACAATTGTCTAGTCTTGTGTACTAGGTTATCGGATTTATGACTATCTGTGATTGTGCTTTTGTGGTTTAGGTACTGACAAGGACCGTGGCAAAAACAAGGAGCCGTGAAAACTCTGGCTGTGATGGATGTGTGGGATATAGGATTAGTCTTGTTTTATTTATGAACTTATGTTAGCTTAAAGTCCAAAACGAATCACATGAATACTTTGTATCACTTTGATTTTTATTTATACAATTTGTTTGCCCCTTATATGATTCGATTATTATCTCTGATTGCATGAACCTCATTACATTGAAAATGACTTAGAAATTTAAAGACTTAAAACCGGAATCCAACATAGAAACATATAGGTTAATGCCTTGGTTCGTTTGGGGTCTAAAGGACCAGGATCGGGTCTTACAACAAGTGCTCTTACAAGATGTGTAATCATCTTTATAACATCTATCTTTTATGTTTTAATAATGTTTATTTTCTGCTTTAATTATGTATTTTTATTTTATCTACTTTAATAATGTATGTTTTTCTACTTTAATAATGGTGATTGTTTTTCTAATTTTGTTTGTACCCAATTCGACTTTCAACTTTTATGAGAGAACCTAATCTTATCTATTATTTATGTTAATTAAATATTCGTTGGAAGTCCAAATATTTTATCCACTCTATTTCTTATAAATATAGACTCCTTTTTTCTACAAATATATCAACAACACAAATATTAACTTACTAAAATACCAAAAGATCCATCAGAATTTTATTTTGTTATTTAAACTTACAAAAATCAATTTGAAAATGAAGATATGTATATCTTTAATCGGTTTAGAGAGCGTCGAAATAAATATGATGAAGACTACACACCTTGTAGCAAGA
The DNA here is from genome assembly GCA_014822095.1 of Diplotaxis tenuifolia. Classification (NCBI taxonomy): domain Eukaryota; kingdom Viridiplantae; phylum Streptophyta; class Magnoliopsida; order Brassicales; family Brassicaceae; genus Diplotaxis; species Diplotaxis tenuifolia. The sequence goes on from JABAYD010003998.1 coordinate 2,800, forward strand.
GAAAATACTTTTAAAGAGATCGTGTACCGGAAAATCAAAGGCTTATTGATGAATACTTTGCAAATCAACTAACATATGATGATGCAATATTTCCTCTACAATTCTGGATGGAAAAACATGTTTTCTTCGGATTGTTGGAGACTTATCAAGACGTGACAACTACTTCATCCAACGAATTTGTGCAGCCAATAAAGAAGGTATATCTCCATTGGCAAAATGTACTACTGCCATGTGAATGCTAGCGTATGGTGTGTGTGACCGATGCAATCAACAAATATATCAAATATAAGGTACTACAAAGGAGTGCTTGCGTCGATTTTGTAAAAGACTCATACAATTGTATGAGAAAGAGTATCTCAGAGCTCCAATAGGACCTACATAAAATTATGTATGTTAGTGAAATGTGGATATTTCTGGGGATAATCAGAAGTATTGATAGAATGCATTGAAAATGGAGAGATTGTCCAATGAGGAAAGATCAATTTATTGGGGAAGATAAGGGAACTATCAGTGTTATACTTGAAGCAATTGCATCTAATGATCTATGGATTTGAAATGCATTTTTCAGATGTTTAGACACATTAAACGATATAGACATTTTAAATCGTTCGCCTGTGTTTGATGATGTTGAACAAAGAAATACTTTGGGAGTGAGTTTTATTTGTGAAACAACAGTGTATGACATGGCATACTATCTAATTGATGGTATCTATCTTTTCTATTCAACTTTTGTCAAATTAGTCTCATCTCCTCAAAGTGAACCAAAAGGTTATTTTCATAACATCAAGAAGAATGTCGAAAGGACATCAAATGTTCATTTGGAGTGTTACATGCTCGATTCAAAACATTTGTGAACCAGCTCGCATGTGGGACATACTGATTTGACTATCATTGTGCGGTCATGTATCATATTGCAGAATATGATTGTTGAGGATGAATGAAATACATATGATCAACATTGGAATAATTATGATCAATCTGAGGAAAGTGGTTCTAGTACACCACATCCAATTTAGTGAGGTGTTACCCGTATTTTTGGATCATGTGTGTGCTATATATGAAGTACGTGATTCCAATTATTTAAACACATATGGGCAAAATTTGGAATGTTCAGTGATTAAAAAGACTTTAATTTTTTTGTGTGTGATATAAAAAATTTCTTGTTTGAATTGAATATACAGTACCAGTTTGGTTATGTGTTTTTATTTGTTGTTTTAAGTGTTTTTATTGTGTGTATTTGAAATTTCTTAATGTTATATGTTCTAATAATATTAATTTTCGTATTGTTTTTATAAAAATTAGTTAGAAATATAATTGAATTATTAAACTTATTAAAACAGTGTCATTTAATTATTTAAGTGAATTACAGTAAAAACAGCATTATAAATATGTAGTTATTAAATTATAAAAGATAAAAAGTGAATTAAAATGGTACGATAAATGTTGAATTTTATTAAACAAGACTAGAAATTAAAAAAAAATGAGTGTTGAATAGTTGTGTGGAAAAGAGATAAGATGATATATAGTATTAAAATGAGAAAGATATGGTGTTGAATAAATCCCCCACTGTAGATGGTTTTTGAGCTGCTGACGTGAGCCATTGAAAAGAGAATTATCAACTTTATCACTATAGATAGATTTATATGCAATGTATTCAGAATAACTTCATATGTTCAAGGAAGCAAGCTCAAGATAAGGAACACCTCCGCCGAATCCTAGTCAAGTAAAAGCTTTTGTTCACTTAGCTACTTTGGCGGCCAGTGCTTTGACGGCCGCCAAAAGTGGTCATGTATCGTCTTTGTGTATGTTCTACAGTTTTTCTTTTGACTTTTCGACATAATTGATGGGCGTGTCTTCCTCTGGTCTTGGTTTGTGGTCGCCTTGGCTCGGTTTGATAGTTGCTAGTGTTTGGCTCAGCGACTTTTGTGCGGTGGTCATGAGTCAGTCAATCTAGTGCCAAAGTTGGTGATGGTTAGTGGTCAGACTCGTGCTCATGATTCTCCTGTTTATGGCATCTCCTAGTTTATGTGATGAGTTAGTATTTAGCTATGCATATGTGTTCTCAAGTTGATTTCTTGGATTTGAGGCTTTGACGCTTGGGCTGTCTTGGTGAAAGTGTCCGGACTGCTCATCCTCGTCTTGTTTGTTTCCTGTCGCTCCTTCAATTTTGAGTCTTTTTTTTTCTGGTGCGTGGTGCATGAATAAACCGGATCTGATGTTGGAATGGGATCTGATTCTGGTAAGGATCTGAAACATGCGACAAAACCCTAAAGGCGACAAAACAAGCGACTATGGCGACTGAGCCGCCGCTCGGCTTGAACGGAGATAATGGAGGAGAGGCAACGGACAGTGGAGGAATGGGATCTGATTCTGGTAAGGAAGAGCTTGGGGTCGTGGATATGAAGGTTTCGGGGAGATCTGATGAGGTTTTGAAGGATAAAGGAACTGATGGTACTAGAGGTGATGGATGTTCTGTTGAATAGGCGGAGGAGGATGGTCTGCCGGTTAGCTTTTCGCAATACCGGATTGCTGGTGGTAACGAGGGTTTGGTGACAAAGTGATGTAGCGGAAGTTTCTACGTATAGATAGGTTTACGGTCGATCTAAGAATTTAGGGTTCTTCAAGACTTCTTGAATCGATCAAGAGTTTCTTTTGATAGATTCTTGAGACTAAATTCCTGAAGAAGATGAATTTAATCGAATATTGTTCAAGGCAACTCAAAATAGTTAACCGAATCAAATCTATATGAAGGAATAAAGAAAAAGCTCGTTATCCATGTCTGAATGCAACTGTAGGCTTGAATGCTTATTTATAATAAATGATTAGATCTAGAAAACCCTAATCTTAACTAAATAGGAAAACCATTAAAATGTAAAAAATACAATAAAAGGTAATTATCAAACTTAAAAAAATTACTAAAACAAATAATAAGATATTTGGAAATATTCCAAATACTTATCTTCATCACAAAGAAAGGAGACACAGATCAGGGAATCGGGAAGGGTGCCGTGAAGGAGAAAAACACGTATGCGACAGTTGTGAAGGAGGATTCAGGACTCGCAATCGCTCCGGAGTTTGAGATAGTAGACGTAGTTGCAGCTATTAATGAGATACCTGAGGAGATTTTTCAGGATGTGGAGCCACTATGGAAGAGTTTTGTTGTAGGGTACTTCATGGGTGATTTTCCTTTCATTGGATCCATTCATTCTATTCTCAACAGGATTTGGAAGATGCCTAAATCTAAGACTGATGTCCAGTTTATCAGTAAAAAAACAGTCTTGTTTTGGATCGAAGATGAGCAAATGATGAAGAGAGTTCTACGACGTTAATACTGGTACATTGCTGATGTTCCTCTGGTGGTAAGCGAGGGGAATCCTGAAACAGCACAAGATCCTCCAGACTTGTCAGCTCTGCCTCTGTGGGTTGATCTCCTGAATTTTCCAGGATATCTATATTCACTAGAGGGGATCAGATTCCTATCGCATACAGCAGGGAAGTTTTTCAAGTTACACCCAAATACTGAAAGATGTGTGCACATGGATGTGGCAAGAGTGCTTGTTGAAGTTAACTTGATGTAGCCTTTGCCTCACAAGATCAGTTTCAAAGATAGGGACCAGATCAACATCACGGTGGAGGTCATATATCCTTGGCTTCCCCCCCCCCCCGAAGCTTCTCGTGTGAGGGATGGGGACATATTGACAAGGATTGTGTTAAGACGAAGACAAAAATCATTCTCAGTAGGAGACAAAATTTCGAGAAACAACCTGTTGATGCAGGAATAGATAAGGAAGTGGTTCTGAAATTGCTTGGTGAACTGGAGAGAGTTGATGTCACCAAAAACACGCCCATGGTTGATGTTGCTAGTGCAGTTGAAAGGACAGAAGAGATCCCAAAAGTCAAAGCTAAGGAACCCCTCCAAATTCAGGAGTACTTGAAGTGAAAGAAGAATGGCAGACCTGCATCCCGAGGTCTAAGGCACTTGCACATACCGACAGTAATCTTGAATTTCCTAACGGTTTTCAGGCCTTAGGCAACATTAGAAATGAATGTAAGTTTGTTGTGGAGGGAGGAAGAGGAAGAGGAAATAATACAAATAGGAAACGGAAATGATGAAAGCTATTCGCAGGAGGTGGAAGGTATTAGGCATGAAATTTAAAAGGTGGGCATAACACAAGAGAAAGAGGTGACATTGCCGTATCGTCAACCAAGTAGCCAAAAAGACAGAGGAAAGGGATCCAGAAAGACGTTGGTTACTAACAAGAGTTTCCTTCAAGCAGTAAAGTTTAGCAACAATAAGAAGGTTTCCCCTAAGAGGAAATAATGTCGTTAATTTTTGGAACATGCATGGGTTCAATAAGCCACGCATACAAAGAGCAGTACGGTACTGGTACAAAATACAAAGTTACCGTTTGGCTGCCTATTGGAGACTAAAGTACAAATGGAGAATTTTCAGAGTGTTTTTTATGCTACTTTTCCCAGTTGGAACTATCTCCACAACTATGACTATCATCCTCTGGGAAGGATCTGGGTATGCTGGTCTAATGATGTCGAGATTGTACCAGAGTTCTCAAGTGCGCAAATGATCACTTGTTGGGTCAGAATGAAGAGTACGGGTGATATAATATTGGCTTCTTTTGTGTATGCATCCAATCACGCAAGTGATCGGAAGGTTTTGTGGAGAGAAATGGAGATGGTTGCAGCAACTATCGTGGGAAATTATTACCCATGGATAGTGCAAGGAGATTTAAACAAGTGAGCACTCGCGATGTATAAGTGAGAACTGTGCAATGAGAGACTTTCATAATGCCATTAGAAGATGTGGAGTGGATGATCTAGCGCAAGTGGGATCAGTCTATACCTGGACAAATCGCCCGCCTGAAAACCCGATAAGTAAGACACTGAACAGAGTGTTGGTTAATAGTCAATGGCTTACCAAATATCCAGTCTCCTATCCCACCTTTGAAGCTGGTGGGGTTTCAGATCATCTCAGATTTTGGACTCAACTTAGACCAGTGGAGTCAACAAACAGGAAGCCTTTCAAGTTTTTTACTTATCTGATCAACCATCCAAGTTTATGCCAGTTGTCGATAATGTTGGAACTCTCAAGCGCCGCTATACCACTCTAGATCAGCTCTGAAACTTTTTCACAGCAAGTTAAAGAGCTTAAAAAGTGATCTCAGAGGACTGTATAGGGATATGTACGGGGATCTACCTTCGAGGGTGAAACATTCTTAGGCGGAGCTATGTCTGAAACAATCTACAGCAACAAAATTCACGACAACAGCAGCGTTTGAGGAAGTTTCACGGGAGCATTAGCACCGCATATCTGGTATTGAGGAACAGTTCTATTTCCAGAAGTCAAGGATTCAATTTTTGGGACTTGGAGATCGTAATAATTGTTTCAACCACAATGTTTGTAAAACGAGAAATTCAAAAAACGCAATCAGAAGAATTATTACTGAAGATGGTCGGGTGTTTATAGATTTGAAGGAAATTAAGGTGGGAGTTGTGCTTCATTTTGACACTTTCCTCAACAGCCAGCCAAGTAACTTTGAGGGAGCTTCCAATGAGTATTTACAGGAGGGCATTGATTATAGATGCCCACAAGATGTGGCAATGGAGATAATCTGACCAGTTTAGGGAGAAGAAATAAAGAAGACTATATTTTCTATGGCATCAAATAAGGCCCACGACCCGGATGGATTTTCTGTAGAATTTATAAAGCTGCCTGGTCTGTGGTGGGAAAAGACTTTATTGTGGCGGTTCAATCAGTCTTCATGTTTGGTCTACTACCCAGAAGCACAAATGCTACACTCTTATCCATGATTCCTAAGTCAGCAGATGCACAGCGTATGTCTGAGTTTAGACCGGTTGCTTGTTGTAACGTAGTCTACAAAGTCATCTCCAAAATCATTGCCAGAAGACTCAAAGCTACCCTCTCTTCTACGATTGAGCTAAACCAGTGTGTGTTCATTAAGGGGCGTTTACTCCTTGAAAATTTCTTGTTAGCCACCGAGTTAGTGAAAGACTATCACAAACCAGGGATATCATCTCGATCAGCCATTAAACTGGATATTTCTAAAGCTTTCGACACGGTCCAATGGTCCTTTATTGAAGTTGGTCTGGGCACTATGGATATCCAGGCCTTTTCATTACTTGGATCATGAAGTGTATTGACACTGCTGCTTTTTCTGTCTCTATTAATGGAGAGATGGAAGAATTCTTTGCTAGCTCAAGGGGCATTAGGCAATGCTGTTCTTTGTCAACATACATGTTCGTTATAGTAAGTAATGTTCTATCCAAGATCCTGAACTCCGCTGTCCTCAAGGAACGCATTGGTTACCACCCTCTCTGTATGTCCCTCAAGTTGACTCACCTCAGCTTTGCAGAAGACATAATGGTTTTCACAAATGGAACATCATCATCTTTAGAAGGCGTTCTTGAGGTGTTTGCTGAATACGCTCAGATCTCTGGACTAATTATTAACATCTCCAAATTATCAGTATTTGCAGTTGGGGTGGATGAACTGAATCTCGAAGCTAAAGCAGCCACAGAGGGATTCACTGCCTATGGACTCCCGATCAGATATATCGGCCTTCCTCTCACAACTAAAACTATGTCTCCACATGACTATGCACCTCTGCTTGCAAAAATCAAAGCCAGGTTTTAGAGTTGGACAAGTAAGTCACTCTCTTTCGCAGGTCGTCTTATGCTAATCAAATATGTCATTCCTAGCACAACAAACTTTTTGAGTTCTGCGTTTTGTTTATCCAAAGCATGTATGGTTGAAATTGATAGTATGTGTTCCGCGTTTCTTTGAAGTGGCCTTCCAAATGATACTTCTAAGGCTAAGGTGTCATGGAAGGAGGTGTGTAGCTTAATGAAGAAGGGAGGTTTGGAGTCATAAGTATAACGGAGCTAGACATGGTGTTTTTGCTCAAATTAATCTGGCGCATTTTCAGTGAGCCTAATTCTTTGTGGGTCGACTGGGTGAAACAATACCTTCTTCGTAGAGACTCTTTCTGGGATGTTAGGGAAACTGGTTTGAGCTCATGGGTTTGGCGCAAGCTGCTGAAACTAAGAACAATAGCGAAGCAATTTCTGCGCAAGGAAATTCACAACGGGAAAACACCAAGTTCTGGACGGACATATGGCACCCAAGGGGTAGACTGATTGAAATTGCAAGCGCGAATGGAACACAAAAACTGGGTATCATAGATCAGCTATTTTCTGTGAAATTAGGAACAGATTGGGTGTTCAAAAGAAATCAAAGCAGACATATACAAGAACTAATCAACATGATTGAAGCGCGTCAGTTGGATGCTGATAGAAATGCCCAGGATGTTGTTTTATGGAGAAAGAACACAAATGAATATGGAAATCATTTTTCAACAGACGTGTTAGCGGATTCGAATTCATAGGCCGGCCAAAGAGTGGAGCAAAGCGATCTGGTTTTCTCTTGGAGTCCCCTGTTTCGCTTTCATAACATGGCTGGCCATAAAGAATCGACTGTCTACAGGAGAACGTACAAGATCATGGGGACAATGCAAAGCTGTTTATTTTGTGGAGAGCCGAATGAGACTCGAGACCATTTGTTTTTTGCTTCTCCCAACACATACACTCTCTGGCTCGAAGTGGTAGGTACGCTGTTGGGAAGGCCTCCCGATCCTGATTGAGAAGCCGTACTTGAGCACCTAATAACTCCTACGTTCAGCTATACATGTTTTCTTCTAGTGAGGTTAGTCTTTCAAGATACAATCTACATGATTTGGCGAGAAAGAAACGAAAGAAAGCATCTCAAGAAGCCAAGACAGTGCAGCCAATTGGCTAAGAGTATTGACAAAGCAGTTCGAAACCGGATCATGGCCACACGATATTGGGAGAAACCGTGCCTGAAAAGTCTTATGCAAGACTGGTACAGAGCTCATAGCTAGTTTCGAAACTCATTTTATTACATTCCTTTTGTACATAAAACATTTTTTGTTTATTTCTTTCCTTGATGATTAATAAATTTCACATATATATATATATGGTGATGCTTAAATTTAACTAAATACCATTTAAGATACATAAGTATTTAATTCCAAAATTTCATTGAGCAAATATTGAGAACTTAGAACTTTAATGAGAAATTTTGAATTTAATTTTTTAAACGATGATGTGTTACTGTATATATTAAATCTCCCACATTAAAAATGATGTTATCAATAATTTAAATTTTTGTTATAAAAATATACAAATGATCATAAACATATATAAGTAAAGCTTCATTTATTATAGCCAAAGTAAAAGTATAATATAGATATGTTAATATTATTTATTAAATAAATTTACTTACATAAAATATTTGTAAATAAATATATAATTACTTTATTTAAATGTCTGCGCTAAAATTATTGTATATATAATAATTACATATTTCTCAATTATTCAATATATATACTTCATTCCGCGCAAATGCGCGAGTATTAACCTAGTACTAGGTAGTAACTCGCGCTAATGCGCAGAGTGAAATAACTAATTAGATTATTAATGTTACGTTGTACTGCGAGATCGTTGAATAGATTTTTATTAAGAATATATATATCAGTTTGTATTTAGATGATTTTCTTTGAATTTCAGATTTTTAGAATAAAAATTTTAAATCTGATTCTAATATATAAATTTCGGTTTGAATTTGGTTTGGATTTGGTCTGGTCGTAGCAGGTTCGGGTTCAAGTTAAGATCGAATTTTAATTATGTTTATTTAACAAAAATCCAAATATATACTTAAATCCTCAGAATAAAACAATAAAAAACATAAAAATTGAATATTGTAAGACCAAGTTTACATAAAAATATTCAAATTAAATATTAGGATGAAAAAATAGGTAGTTTCAGTATTTTGAACATCTTTTTGTTATTTTTAGATATTTACTTGTGACTATTTGATAATTCATATTTTGAATATTAATAGGTATAAAATTTAAAAAAATAATTTATTTATTTAAATATATAATTGTGATATGGATATTTTGGGTATCCAAAATATTTTAATCAGATTCAGGTCTGGTTATCCAAATAATAAAATATTAAATGCATCTAAGTATGTAATAGTTTTAGTTTGTGTTTACTATTACTTTTAAATCAAGTTCATTTGAGTTTCACGGATATATATATATATATATATATATATATATATTTACATGAACTTACTTTCTTCTACTAATATCATAAAAAATAAAATAAGTTTAAAACAAATATTTTGGGCTTATTTTACATAAAGAATTATTGGACCATACTTAAAAATATAAATATAAACGATTGGACATGGTGTCAAAATTGTTAGGCATGTTTCAAAAATGATGTAGTTTATAACTAACAACTTGTATTTTCTTATAATATTATTTAGTAAATATAATAAAAACACGATACAATCAAGTGAAAGAAAGTTACGATAGCATCAAAAATAATATAATCTCTTTACTTGGAACATGGATTGTGTTTTTTCAATCGGTTTAGTGAGTTTTCTTTCTTTTTAAAATTTTGGTCTTATATGAAAACCCTCTAAAGAAAAGTAATATTTGGTAAAATAAAGACTCAATTTTGTGTGTGTTGTTTTCACTTTAGTTTTTTAATTCATAACCAATCACAATTATTTGTTGTTTCGGTAGACATAAACTTTAACTATAACCAAGTTCGGAAACGTACGAAACTTTCAAATTTTAAAAATATTCTCATCCCAACATTTTATTTGATGCGAATTTTAATGATTTCGTACTTTTTTCAACAATGATATTTTCGTAGTTACACGAAGATAACTTCAACTCACTAATGCATGAGTTACAAATGCATGAACTAAAAATAGATTAATTAAAACATTAATGTTTAAACACATTAATTACTAAATCATTGTGAGGTTGACACGTGTCAACGCATTTATTACAATGCTTCTCTTTTAATATATAAGAGGATTTTAAATTTAAGCAATTTGCTTTAATTTCATCCTAATCTCTAAAAATAATGTTTACCTCGCCAGCTTTTGATTTTAGAAGGGAGGTGTCTCTTGTTGGTTGATATCACTCAAATTATCATAAGGAGTGACTTTACTCTCTTGAATAAGATGTTCAGTTGTATTACTTAGGGATCGAATGCACAAAGAGGTAGGGCACACACTAGATCTATCTAATAGTTATAATTAAGATAAGCAAACAAATAATACATAATCAAATATAAAAGATAACAATAAATAAAACAGTAAAAAAGATGAACAAAGCAATTGTTTATCTTAGCAGAGAGTGATTTGATGTAAGGATGATTGCTAGACTTAGGGTTTTTATTCAGGTATGGATTATAATCCTATAGATGCTAAACAGTTGTATGCATGCATGATATTAAAAAGCTCAACTACTTAACAACACATTGATTCAGCTTTTGACCTTACTGAATATTTCTATTGATCAAAACAAATAATGTTTCGTCTGATCAATAGCATTGTTGATCGATTATTCTATAGGAATATCGATCTATACACTTTTCTCTCCGTCGATTAATTAGGCTTTTGTGACGCCGATCGACACGCTTCTAATCAAGCTTTATGTGTGGTTTGAACAAGCTCACCAAGAATCATCAGACTATTTCTTTCGCTATAACCTAACAAGACTTGACTTAATAGAATTAGCTCAGGACAATATTTCTATTAAATCCCAAGACCAAGTTTCCAGGTAGCGATCCTAGAACATAAACATTAAGAACATCCTATTAATGAATATCACAACTAGCAATCCTATAGTTGGAGCTAATCTCCTTAACCTATTTAAACCCTAAACCTAACAGGTCGATCTACTGTGGCATGAAGTTTATCACAAAAGTCATAGATGAATAGAATAGATATAAAATATGAAAGAAACAAAGAAACCAAAAGAGTTCCAGGAAGACTCTGATGGAGTTGCTTTCTTCTCTCCTAGAATTAAGAATAAGTAAAGTTAAAGAAAGCGTAGCCGTCAACAATGACTTTAGAAATAGATAGATAGGATTTTAGGTCGTCCAATAGATTCTGGTAATTTGTGATTACTTCTTGGCTTCAGTCGGCCATAAAAATATACTTGGCCCGCATTCTGGGATAACTATCGATCGAGATCAAATGTGTTGCATCGTTCGACATACGTTCTTCTTTTCGACAGCTTCCTCTCGCGAGGCGGACATGCTACTCGTCAGTAAATCATGCATAACGTTTGCTACAAGATGCTGATTGACCTCAAACCGGTGGCATTGAAAATATAACTCAAAGCTCTATCTTGTGCCAAAAGATGGGTTCAACCTACAGATGGGAAAGTCTCCATCCATAGCTAAACATCTGACACGTATGTGTAGTTCTGCATTCAATAGGTTCCAAAAGACACCAAAATCACCATATTTCTTCGGAACGTACATGAACCTGTAAATACTCTAATAAGACTCCAAAACATAATAATTATATTTTAAAACACTTATATACAATGGTTAAAATTTGGTCAAATCTATGGTATATCATTGGCTTAGATATGTAAGATTTGAATTTTAGTCGTTTATTATAAGGGAAATTCTCTTAAATAGGCCATTTTTAAGTTTTTATCACGAAAATAGACCTAAAAAATGGTCAAAATAGCAATTTTTATTTTGAAAATTTAAGTTTTTTTTTTAATTTGAAATCCTTTCCCAAAACTCCACTTCTCAACTTTAAACAACAACAAAAAATTAGAATTAGTTAACCCAAGAAGTAAAAATGTATATTTACTTATTTTTATAAAAAAATTAAATTATATTTTGGTTATTTTTATTTTCAAAGTTTATATTTGTGACAAAAACCTTTTAGGTATATCCTAGGGAATTTCTCTTATTTTATAATCTTTAGATGAAATTTGTTTTAATGCAAATTTATCTTATATAAATATTTGACTAGATTTAATTAAGAATGTTTTACACTCAGAGTCACTTTTTGAGTTTTTATAACATCCAGAGACAGTTCTCACTCTACAGTCACTTTCTTTTAACTATAACCATTTTTTGTTAACTAAAACGTAACTAAAGTATAAATTTGTAAGATCCGCAGTTTTTCCTTCTTTTTATGTCTCTCAAATCTTGTTTTGTTTAGACAATTATTTACCAACAATAAAATACAAAAAGATAATTAATTTTTTTTCTGGACAATTGATTTATCCTTCACAACAAAATCAATATGAACATGTTTGGTTTAGATAAATATATATTTGGTTTACATATATGTGTATTATCTTTGCTTTTTATGGTTAAAAATTTTCGAATCTACATACATAAACAAATGCCATCCATGTGTACATAGATATTAGATGCCGTAGCCACATGTATATTAATTTATACATACAAAAGATAAATTGAGATGTATTAATTATAGTTTTGCTATTAATGAAAAAAAACATAAAAATGATTAAAAAAAATGAGCTCGAACATGGAGAGGATGTCGTACCTACTCTGCTATTACCACGGCACCATGATTAAATTCTTAATCTTATTTACGTGAACTAATTAATATACAAAACAATTTCATAAAAATATTAAGTATTCTCATATTTTTCTCAAATTTCTACTGTTTTTATATCTAAAACTATAGATTACCATTAAAAATTGTAAATAGATTGTTGCATTCTAAAAGATAATTAGAGAATTAAGATAATTAAAATAAACATATGTACAATTTTATGTATACAACTATATGTGTACATGTGTACGCTTTTCATTTGTACACTCTTTATTGTTAAAATAATATACCATATACACATATACGTATGTACAGTTTTATGTGTACATGTGTATATTTTCATATGTGTACAATTTTATTGTTAAAAAGAAAGTATTTAATTAGTTTATTTAGTTAGAAAAGTATAAGTAGAATTGGGTTTGGTTAGATAAAAATATCTTAGTATCATAAAGTGTGGATAGTGCTGTAAGAAACTAGAAAGTGACTCTCAGTGGAATTGTTTCTTCAATTAATCGGCAAATTAGAAAGTTATATAAGAGTAAAGGGACTATAGTGCAATACGTAGTAAATATGTAATTCTTGATTTAATTTAAAAGAAAAAGGAAATATAAAGGGAGCCCCTAAATCCAATTGTTTCGTCTTCCCGCCGCCGATTTTCCGAATCGCCTTTCTCCGACTACGAGTCGCCGTCGCGTAGCAACGCCACAATCGCACAGTAACCTAGACTCACAATCGAGTGTGTCTAGAAAGAGACGTTCGAAAACCCCTTCTCGGTTTAGGCAGTGCTCGTAGATGGCTTACGAGGAAGAGGTGGGTTTGGCGTTGAGTACGCAAAGGCAGAACCTTTCGTGATTTTCCCCGTAAGTTCAGAAACTTCTTCTCTTTTGATTCATCTTTTATGCAAAAGGCTAAAGGCTAAACCTTTTGTTTGTTGCGGGCAGGACATTACGTTACCTGACCGCAAATCAATCTCAGCAGACAAGCAATTAAATGATAACTTCGATTGTTTTGACAAGTATTGGAGAAATTCGATTTACCACTTAGGCGGTGGTGTTTCAAAGAAAGGTATCATCTTCTTCATACTACAAAATTGAAACTCTCTTATTAGGCTTTGATTTTTAATAGTTTCTTTTTTTCGTATTCAGAGAATGCGAGTTTAGACATTGAGAGGTTTTCAGATACGTTGAAACGAAAGAAGAAGAGCAAGTCTCATGAGAGGGGATCTTTCTTTGACTTTCTTGTTCTTAGACCTGATAACTTTCCTAAAGAACTTCTTGGAGGTTCGCTATTTTCTTCTATGTTTAGTTTCAATTTTTCTTTTTAAGTTACTGTTTTGATCATATGCAATCTTCTTAGATACTCCAAGAGAAGGGCCTGTGAAGAGAGCTAAATGGACTCAAGACGCAGGTAACCGACATTGTTGTTTTTTTTAGTTTCAACAATGTTTTACACATAAAAAAAACTCGAAGTTTTATGTTCTGTTTTTCTTTGTAGATCTGCACAAGTTGGAGGTTTTGGAGAAGCTTGAACCAAAGCTTAAGGTTTTAACAAAATACAGTTTTAAGTAGCCCACAACAAGTCGTACGTTGTTTGATTGTTTTGTTTGGTTTATAGGCTGAAGGGAAGGAAGAAAATGAAGAAGGAGAAGGTGATGATGAAGCTTTGGAATCTGACGGAGATGATTCTGACAACGGAGATTATAATCATGTTTGTTTTTTTTTTTGTCAAACTAATTGGTGACACGATGGAAAATTTTCACTGACTCTGAAGTTTAGTTAAAGTTTCTTCTTCTTCTTTTATGTTTTGTAGACTAAATACTTTGATGATGAATTGATGATGACGATTATAACGGGCCAGAGGATAATGATAGTAAGCATCATCTTTACACTGACGATTATATACTCGCAATCTTAGAGAAATGATTCTAACTTTGTTTCTCGTTTTCTGTCAACAGATGAAGAAGTGTATTAAAAGCTTCGTCTTTAGCAGCCAAGACAAGCTAGGCTTGTCCCCATGTTTTAGTCTAAGAACTCGAGCATGTAGTTTCTCTCTTGATTCCCTCTTTGAACGTTATATGATCAAAGCTAATTCAGATATCAAATACAGAGAAATGCATAGACGAGGATATATTAGTTAACAATTAATGTCTACCATGACCCTTATGGAGATGAGATCTAGTCCCTCCTTGGGGACACAGTTTAAGTGACTTCGCAGATTGCTGATACAACATGAATAAGCTTCAACATCCTGTTGCCACGTTTTGTCATGAAACTGAGACGGTTTATCTTGCCCTAGTTTAGCTATCAGACTTTGCTGTTCCAAAAAAAAATAAAACATCGCACCTTTTTTTAATGAAAACTTTATTTTTATTAGATGTTTTAAGCTCAAAGAAGCCATGATTTTTAGTGAAGTACATAGAACAAGACGATGAGCTAAAACTTGGGGGTCTACATCTTTTTTCCTGCTAGAAAACGGCTATAGAAGTCCAAGGCTTCATGAGGTTTATATTCAGGAACGGTATGTCCAGAACCCTAGAAAACAAGACATTCAAACATCAAAAGCGCATAACAGAAGCAACGATTTCATCTGTTAAATACATTAAAAAAAGAGTGATCTTTACCTTTATAGTTAGAAATGTAAGATTGTTGGCATACGCTCGTGTAAACCTATCGTACCAAATTATTGTAGAAATGGTGAGCTGAGAAACAAAGCATTAGAAAGAGAGATACATATATAACCATTACCCGGCGACTTGGTCATTTGACATCCATGCCCTCCATTCATCGACCACCTTATATCCCACTGACTTAGTCCATGCTTCAGAGCCAGTATATGGTACACACATGTCATGATCTCCGCTGCACATATTAAAAAAAAAACTACAGTTGATACATTTCGTTTTTTTTTGTTTGAGGTAAGATTTTGAAACTAGTCATTGAAATATGTAGAAACCAATTTGATCCAAAACACAACCATTGGACCACTACGCCACCTTGGTTTCTAGACATTTCCTTTGGTATATGTATGCACCTGTAAATTAGAGCACGATAGCCACTAAGGGTGAGGTTTCTATGAAATGCTATCATGCTTCCAGCATCATTAGTGTAATTGAGGTTGTTTGTGCACAATTGCCATCTTCCAATCTCGCTTTCCTATCAACGTTTCAGAAAGAATTTCTAGATGTCAAAGCAAAAAAATAAAAAAGAAGAAGAGAAATAAGTATGATGAATGATATAGAGACACCTCTTTAGCATGAACCGCTTTCCTCACAGCTGGATCGTTGAGCCAGACCGTTGCAACTCTATCGTCCTGCATCCATACCAACTTTGTTAGTGGAGGATTACATATGAAAAGGAATGTATCACAACCAGAACTAAAAATATATACTTTTTAATGAAGATTATCATATATTTGTGTATAGTGATCAAAGATCCTTCAATACAAATGGATAAACATAAATGTACATATGTAAATTAAATTTTCTCAAGTGGCAATTGCAACTATAATTAACCAAAACAGAAGTATAAGAGGGAGATGCATGATGTCGTTAAGTACTCACAACGCAAGGAACGCTAGCGTCAGCAAGGATTTGAGGCCAACTAGGGACAAAGCCTGGACGCACAACAGCACCTAGGGGCCACGAGCGTCCAAACATTCTTTTTCTCACTGGCAATGGCCTTTCTGTTTTTCCCAACTTAAGGAAACTCGGAGGAATAGATCCCATGTCAATCGGGGACTTCGATGTTCCGTGGAAGCACGGTTCCAGAATGTTATATATGTTTAATAAGCTCACATCATCTGACACTTTGTCAAGTAAGTGCGCGCATTCTTTACTTACACCTGCCGCTTTATAGTACTCTCCTTTGCATGCTGCTTTAGTATTCTGCCAGTTCTTGTTATACGTTAGAAAAAAAGCACTGACGAATAAATAGAGCTTACGAATTATAAGACATTGAGCGACAAAACCAAACCTCATAGAGTTCACTAGAGATGAGTCCCATCCCATGTGTGAAGGGGACAAGTGCGTTACCATCAAACACTGGATCAGTAACTCCATTACCCACCAAATATCCCTATACAATGTATACGACATAGTAAGATTGACGAACCGAAACCATAAAGAACTTTGACTCTGAAACATTATCTCAATTATTGAATTCCATTAGTTGTACTGTACCTTCAAGTTGATAACCGGCTTTGTCCCATTCTTCTTATTCTTAGCCGTTTTGTTTCTTTTATTTTTTCTCATTACATTCTTATTTCCTACAAAAGTTCAAAGTACTAAGAGTTGGAAAGAAGTTATGGAAACCATTTTTTTTTCTTTCTGCATATGTAAGGGGTTTATTTTTATTTTTAATAGTATGATGTTGCAAAAGTTAGATGACCTTTGACAACTTCGGAAGCAAGAGTTGGGACATAGACACCAGCATATGATTCTCCTGAGATAAAGAATGGATTTGCCTGAAACTCCGGAAACATCTTGAACCACTGTCGAATATTAATAATTAATGGTTAACTAGATTCTAACCCGCCCTAAAGGACGGAATTTGTTTTGTCAAATTTTAATTTTAATATATGTTATACAGAATACGTGTATATAATACTACATATATTTTTGTGTAACATGTATATATATATATATATATATATATGACATATATATAATATGTCGAACCTCTTATTAATTTTTGTATTGAAAATACGTTATAAATTAGTCAAACATTTTTCTGTTATGTTTGGAATTATTTGGAACTCGTTAATTTAAAAAATGGTTCAGTTTTGTATAATCTAATTATATTAAGAGTAACCAAATTTTTTTTTTTGAAAATGTAATTAATTAAGTTTAATTGATAAGAAACATAATATATTCTAGCAATAACTATGAAAGAGTCCAAAATTATATTAAGAGATAACCAATTTTTCTTTTGAAAATGTAATCAGTTAAATTCAATTGATCTATATTGGTTAAAATTTAGTTTAATTTAAGTTGATAGGTTGCATTTTATAGGAGACATAATATATTTTAATAACTTATGAATGAGTCTAAAATTTATATGACAACTTAAGTAGTATATAAAAACTAATCCCTAAATTAATAGATTAGATTTGTTGAACCGCACCCACTAGACAATAAACATTGTTTGAATATAACATTACTGTCTCACCTCGACTAGGAATGCATAAGAATCAGACGCGGTTTTTGAATCATTAATGTTATAATCAGACTTGTTTCTAGAGTAAGAGTAGCCCACACCAACTGGGGAGTCGAGGTATATGATGTTAGAAACCTGATCCCAAAAAAAAAAAACAAAGCATTTCAGACGATTTCTTAATTCATTATAAGAAAATAACATATATGATGGTTTATCAAAAGTCGTTGTTCTTTCTTTTCACCTTAGACCAACCATAAGGATTGAGATGCAAACCAGGTTCGTTTGTTTTTGTTCGTTCGAAATTGAAAGGACCTGCAAAAGTATGTTTTAATTATGTTTTGGATAGCATAGAGATAAATCTTGAGTCGAAAATAAATTAATTTTTGTAGTGGCTAACGTAAAGATTTTACGAAACTTACCGTGCTCGTAGATAAATCCATCCATGCTAGAGCAACCTGGACCACCATTTAACCAAAGGACAACTGGATCTGCTGAAGCATTTCTCTCTGATTCCACAAAATAATACCACAGATTCTTATTTCCCTCCTTATCTATTGCCACATATCTTTGATCACATACCAACATCCATTTGAAAAGAGAGATTAAATTCTTTAGAAAGAAAATCTAAAATAAAACTGTATGAATGATGAGATTTTTTATTTTTGAAATATACACAGTTCAACTGAATTTACCCGGCATAGTGCTTAGATGGAAAAGTGCCACTAAAGCCAGAAAGTTTGGTGACCTGAGCAGAATCAGGGGCAGCCTTTGTTACTGAAAAACGCAAAGAGAACAATACTGAAGCAGCAAGAAGAGCTTTCACTATCAAACTCATTTTGATAACAAACAGAGACCTGCAACTACAATTTATATTATCATATAAGAATTGTGCTTGCATCGGTGGATTTACATTCACGAAAGGTATTTCC
>JABAYD010004013.1:0-10592 GCA_014822095.1 Diplotaxis tenuifolia
TACAAGTTTGTTTATTTTAGATTAATTAATTTTATAATTATAGTGGATTATTCATATAAAATACTAGAGCCAAATTGGACTTTGATAAACCATTTTGAAAGTGAGAAATAACCAGCAATCTTTTATTTGAAAATGTTGTACTTTTTTTTACATGTATAATATTGTCCACGAAGCCGTACGCTACCTAATAGAAAAGTCAATGAACAATGACGACCACATGTGGCTCATATGTTAGCTAACGTGACTACAAAATTTAGGACCGCAAAGTACATTGACTTCAACGTAACTGCACACGTAATAGTAGGCGTTCGGGTACCCGTTGGCGTTCGGATCAGGTTTTTCGGATTTTCGGGTTTTCGGGTTTACGCTCATAGGTCCCATTCTAATATTTTATTAGTACGGGTCGGGTTCGGATAATAACACTTCGGGTTCGGTTCAAATTTGTATTGCATCATAAAACCCGTAAAGTAACCATATATCATTCGGATTCGGGTTATTTCGGGTCGGTTCGGATATACCCTAAGTAAAAAAAAAAATTTGAAACAAAACATAAAGAAAAACACTTTAAACTGAATATAAATTAATCAAACATACATAAAATTGATAAAAATAAAATAAAATGCGAAATCTGTCATCAACACAAACATCATTTGTAAACAATGTGCATTATCTTACATATAAATTAAATTTATTATTTTAATGAACAAATTATAATGTACTCATTTATAACTAATTATGTATTTAAGGTATTTATTTATATTTTAATATTTATTGTATGTATCATATCAAAATAAATATTGAACTGAATATCTAAAATATTATATATATATTTAAAATATTTATATTAACTATTATTTTTGGATATTTCGGGTTACCCGTTCGGGTTCGGTTAAATAACACTTTGGGTTCGGATTTTTTTGTACCATCATATAGAACCCATTCGGGTATTTTTACATTTCGGGTCGGATAACGGGTCGGGTTTTTCGGTTCGGGTTCGGTTCGGATTTCGGGTTTCAGATTTTATGCCCAGGCCTAGCCATGGTGAAGAGATTTTTTGAGTCAAGTACTTTCGATCCACGGCTTAACCAAACAAACATCTGTCTGATACCAAAAACCCAAAGACCGAGAGAAATGGCAGAATTCCGCCCTATTAGCCTCTGCAATGTGAGCTACAAGATCATCTCAAAAATCTTATGTTCACGGATGAAAAAAATTCTTCCAAAACTAATCTCGGAAACCCAATCCGCTTTTGTGGCGAGACGTCTAATATCAGACAATATTCTCCTGGCACAAGAGGCATTCCATGCTTTACGAACGAACCCAATGTGTAAAGCAAAGTTCGTAGCGATCAAGACTGACATGAGCAAGGCTTATGACCGGATAGAATGGGATTTCCTCGAAGCTCTTTTACTTAAAATGGGATTCGCAGCAACATGGGTCTCTTGGATAAGATGGTGCGTGTCCTCGGTATCCTATCAGATCCTGCTAAATGGTGAACCGAAAGGTAATATAAAGCCAACCCGAGGACTGCGACAGGGCGACCCCATATCTCCCTTCTTATTTATCCTGTTGATAGAAGCACTTACCTCTCAGTTAAAAGGAGCGGAGGATGAAGGAAGGATCACAGGTCTAAAGATCGCTAGAGCAAGTCCAGCAGTATCTCATCTTCTCTTTGCGGACAATAGTCTTTTTTTCTGCAGAGCGGATGTCCAGCAATGTGCTGAGTTAATGAGGATCATTAAAGTATATGGGAAGGCATCGGGCCAGCAACTAAACCTTGAGAAATCCTCTATTTTGTGTGGTTGCAAAGTAAGCCAGTATATAAAAGGTTTACTCAAACAAGCACTCGGTATCCAAAAGGAAGGTGGGATGGGCATGTATCTTGGGCTACCAGAAAAAAAATTGTGGATCAAAACGCCAAGTCTTTGCTTTTATAAGAGATCGTCTAAATGACCGTATAAACTCTTGGTCGGCAAAACTGTTATCTAAAGGAGGCAAAGAAGTGCTTTTAAAATCAGTGGCCCAAGCCCTCCCAACATATGTAATGTCATGTTTTCTCCTACCAAAGGAGATCATTAAAAAGCTACAAGGTGCAATTGCGAAGTTTTGGTGGAGCACAAAAGCCAATAACCGAGGACTACACTGGATAGCCTGAGAAAAAATTTGTATACCGCTGGAAAAGGGAGGTCTAGGGTTCAGAGACTTTCATGATTTCAATCTAGCTCTTTTAGCAAAGCAATTATGGAGGCTACTACATCACCCAAACTCCTTGCTAGCTCGGGTTCTAAAGGGAAGATACTTCCGACATACCAGTCCCATGGAAGTAAAATCTTCAAACTCCCCATCATATGGGTGGAGAAGTATTCTAGCAGCACAAGACTTGCTACGAGAAGGTTTAAAAAAGACAATAGGATCAGGTCGAAATACCAGAGTATGGATAGACCCGTGGATTCCGGTAATCCCTCCAAGATCAGCAAACGATGCTGGCATGTACCATGACCCGGATCTTCGGGTTAGTCATCTCATTGATGAGACGTCCAAACAATGGAGACTCGACATCCTAGACGCTCTAATTGACCCAGGAGATATCCCCTTAATCCAAGGTATACGACCTAGTCATGGCGATAAAGAAGATGGTTTCTGCTGGATATACACGAAATCGGGCCAATATACAGTTAAGTCGGGGTACAATTTGGCTATACAATTAAAGGAAGAGCAGAAGGAACCACTAGTCACTGAGCCTAGCACTAACCCCCTGGAAGCCATGATCTGGAAGCTCAATACAACCCGTAAGATTAAACACTTCTTATGGAAAGCACTTTCAGAGTGTATTGCTACCTATAGCCGGCTTGCGGATAGACATTGTGGCACAGACCGCAACTACCCTAGATGTGGAATGGGAGAGGAGACTATAAACCATTGTATGTTTTTATGTCCACCTGCCCTACAGACTTGGGCCCTCTCAGATATTCCGACTAATCCGGGACTGTTCCCGAGCACCTCACTATTGGAAAACTTTGATTATCTTCTTCTCCAAGCAAAACGAATGGGAGCGCCAGAGAATGCGTTAGCTAAGTTCCCATGGCTTATGTGGTTCATATGGAAAGCTCGCAATGAGAAAGTTTTTAGCGGAAAGGATATACTCCCCCCGAGTACTGTCAACCATGCGACAAGAGAAGAAGAAGAATGGCGGGTGGCCCAAGTTGTCTCAAAGCAACAACACGCAGAGGAACCGCCTATACCTGTTGACGAAGAAATTTTGAATGAACCACCCTTCCCTCGGTGCCAAGTGGATGCATCGTGGGTGGCTAATTCAAACGTTTTCGGAGGCGGCTTTGTCCTTGAAGTCGAACCGGGATCACATGTCTACGGTTCTATCGGGGAACCAGGTTCTCTCCCCATTACACGCGGAGTTAACACCTTATTGTGTGCAATGAAAAGCTCCTTGGAGCTAGGTTATACATCCATGTCCTTTGAATCGGACTGTCTCCAGCTTGTTAAGCTGATTAATGAAGAAGAAGAATGGCCGTCCTTGGCTTCGGAATTGAACGAGTTCTCAGACCTAATCTCCCAGTTTACAGCGTTCTCAATTTCTTTTATCTCTCGTACTCGTAATGTAAGAGCCGACCTCCTTGCTAAAGGAGCTCGTTCTCAAAACTCTATCTTTTCCCATGTAAACCCTTTGATTCCAGCTTGGTTAGCTCCACAAGCTAATCTCTTTGCTTTGAATTAATAAAACATGGTGTTTGTCGTCAAAAAAAAATAATAATCAACTTTCCATGAAAGAATATACACACTACTTGGCCACAACTCACAAAATCTATTTGCATTAAACACAAACTTAAAAGCAAAAACTAAAGACATGTTCAAGATGTTGTACCTGAATCCATTGCTCCATAATAACTTACGTCATCTAAAATCTTTTTTAAGTAGCTCAAAAACATTAGTTCTTGATGCATTTCATAAGAGCAACAATATGAAACTCAGTTACATACAAATCATATTAGAATCAAACAAATTCCATTTGCTATCACAGCAGCAAAAAAAAACCTTAGACGCAATTTAAGTTTCATAGCTTACTTCATGGTTAAGTACCTAACAGCAACATCTTATATAGCTAACCCCCGATAATCCACACAATTTACTCTACTAAGCTATAAATAATATGCTATAAAGAAATGGGTACAACTGAAACAAAAGCCAATAATTTTACCCCCAACATCTCTTGCCTATCCATGTAATATGTGAAGGTCAAATTTTTTTGTTGACAAGCAACCTATAGGAGTTGAACCTAGCAATGTAACCCCTTTCTATAGATTAATGGAGTTAAAAGCAAAAGTAGTGATAACTAATTTGAAGAAATAATAAATGAACAGTACCTCTTCGTCCAACTCGCTTATCCATTTTTGGACCAAAGGTAAGCGGCTTTGTGATCAAATAAGTGTCAACAATGTGACTATCATGATAAAAATATTTGCACCATGTCTATATCAGCTAAGAAAATGATTCCAAACAGAAAGAAAGTAACAACTTAACCAAACCCTGAATATGCTTATAAGGGTTTCTAAACAGATGGCTATACACATGACTAAGTTCCTCTTGCGATCTAATGAGTGTCCTATAGTTGAAGAACTTTCTAGTGCTTTTTTTAGCTAAACATATTTAAACTTGACAACCTAACCAGCTAGAATCTGTCTGAAGCAGACTACAAATCATGGATGGAAACCTCTCACGCTCTTTCAAGTAAAGGGTGGTAGCATCCATCGTCGTTTCAACAACAGCTTCTACATGAACAGAGCCAGACGATACCCAGCATAGCTACCTAATATCTCCCTCTTCGTCATTGTTTCCTTCCGTTTCTTCGACATTCAAACAAGAATCAAGAAACTCAGTTTTTTCTCTTTGTCTCTCTTAGAAAAAATGAACCATGGTGTTTGGAAAGGAAGCTAAAGCTAAAGCTCAAGCACGAGAGACAAGAACCTTAGTTTCTATGGTAACAATCTCAGCCGAGGCCGGATGAAGAACCCTCTAGCTCTACCTCGGCAGAGGCATAGACGGCTTCATCTCCGAACCTCCGTTCCAAACTTCCAAATTCCAATGGTCAAATGATTAAGCAAAGATGTTAGATCTACCAGTACACAGCCAACTTTATATAGTATTTTTTTGGGATGACACTGCGTAGTACTCAAATTCAGTCTTTTGGTATGATCTAAGTCGATTCGGTTCCACCTTGCTAGGTTTTGGATTTGAAAACTTATTAAGATATTTTTACCCTTTTGTTGGATAAAACAATATAAACAAAAACATAAAAGTTATCGTTGTAGTTGAATTCTTTGCTTAAAAAGTTTCGCATATTATCACAATTCACATAAGTTTTACAGTCCATATAATGTTTTCCTTCAAATGTCACAAGCAATTCTGCAACAGAAAGAAAAAAAATGTCACAAGCAACATACCATAAGAAAAACAATTCTTTCAAACTTGTACCAACCATAAGTATGAAAATCTTAAATGTTTATACTGTCTTCTTCTTTTTGTTGCCATGATCTTATATGTATTCCTAATGAGCTCATCGTCTGGCTTTTTCTTTAGACATGCTGCGTCTACTAGCGGCTAGTAGCCTATACATGTTGGAAACACTTACAGATTCTTCCTATTGCCCTACAACAAAATTCGGACTCAGATTTTACCAATAACTAATATTTTTTTATCGCTCGGAAAAAACAAACCAATATTAAGTTAATATTAGTCTCAGTTTTTCATAAATTACTTTTATTCTGTAACCTCATTTCATTTCTGCCTTACCAATCATTCTTTCTGAATACTTTAGTTGACTACGTGTTGCTGTTATTAAACTTCATCCGAATTTTCCACAAACTATGATTATTATGATTCTAAAGATTATCGAATACACAACCTTTAGCAAATGGACCGACGACGGATCTATCATCCATCATCCTCCCCCGCTGCATATACCGGTTAATGAAACCGGGAATCTACAAAGTGCCGTAGCCACCGGTGTACTTTCTCCGGTAACAATCTCAGCAGAAGCGGGAGGAAGAACCCTCCCGTCGGCGAACAACGCCCGCTCCGACAAAGCCGGCTGCTGTTCCCGGTAACGCGCCACCGCACCCTCTAGCTCCGCCTCGGCGGAGCCATAGACGGCTTCATCTCCAAACCTCCGTTCCACCTCCAAATACTCCCCGAGAGATGAACGTCTACTACAATCTCCGATACCACGTCGCATCCCGTTGCCGGGGCCGTCGTCGTCGTCGTGTCGGCAAAACCGCCACCACTTGCGGCGTCGTTGCCGCTCAGCCGAGTTCGAAGGAGGACGTTTCCTCTGGTTGTTTCTTGTTGCCTCGGAGCTGGTGGTGACGGAGGGTGACACGTGGCGTTGGGAAGAAGCTCGGAATGGGATCATGGGCATGGTTGCTGTGAAACTAAGTCCCATAAGCGTTCCAAGTGTGATGCTTCTGTCATGGAAGAAAGATCCTGTAGACTATTATCCTCATCACCAAATAAAAAGACACCAATCAAGAACACAAACATATGTTTCTGTGCAGTTTTAAGACACACAACCTTTAAAAATTAATTATGTATTGTAATAAATGAGGGAACTTTGATTCTGGGTAGCTTGGATTAAATTAAAATTAAATTTAGGATTATAGAAACTGACCTCTGTATCAAGATCGGAGGAAGAGACGGAGGAGATGGTGGGAGAAGATGGAACATGATTGCGTGGATCTTGCATTTTCTGTGTAGTCGCGGGTCGATGATGTTGGAGATTTGTGTCACTAATGTATAAAAAGGAAAGTAGTCTTTGCTTTTTGATCTGGCTGATAGGTAAAGGAGGAGAAGAAAGTGACAAATGATTTGTTTTTTTTGAAATGATTCTTATTTTAAGCTAAAAACCTCTTTGCCATCTGTTTACTACTTCTCGATATTGCCTAAGTTTTGATATCTGTATTATATTTAATTATTTTGGATTGGAAAATCAATGTTATATGCAAACATTTTTTGTTGGTCAAATTTGGAGTATTTGTGAACATATTGAAACTTACGAAGAAATTACAAATGTAATTACAGGTCAAATTCATAGGATACTTTTTTGGTCAATTTTGGAGTATTTGCAAGCAAATTGAAACTTACGAAGAAATTACAAACACTAAATGTACTTTTATAGGTTGCATCTTTTATTCATAGGATACCTGAAAAAGGTTACAGCTAAGTCCAACTTCACGCGAAGACGCAGTTATGATCGTACGTACATATAGCCTTGTTTCAGAAAGAAAAAAATCATTGATTCTATCTTTTTTTCTTGTCGAAAATTATATAATCCAGCTCATGCAAAATGTATTTTTGTACTGTCTGGACAATAGTCGACTAATTAAATTTCACTCTTTGGTGTCAAATAAAATCAATCAAAAGCTTAATGTTTGGATT
Source organism: Diplotaxis tenuifolia (assembly GCA_014822095.1). NCBI lineage: Eukaryota > Viridiplantae > Streptophyta > Magnoliopsida > Brassicales > Brassicaceae > Diplotaxis > Diplotaxis tenuifolia. Next base: position 7,447 of record JABAYD010004013.1, read on the forward strand.
ATAGCTTCGTAATTCAGATTATAGATTAATTTTTAGAAAAAAAAAACAACTTGAGAAATGCGTTTTGAACAAAAGAAAAACAAGATAAGAGTTTAGTAATAATAATAGGATGACGTTCGCACCGGTAGATAACGAGATTACGATTTAGGTTATATACGGTTCGTTGGTCCATCAAACCGGAAAGCGTGATTTTAATTTTATCTTTGGTATTAAAATCAATCTGTACCGGACTTTTCACAATAAAAAAAAAATATTTAATTTTAAATTGAAATTAAAATCTAAAAGAGATTAGAGATATTAGTAATTCGAAAGCCTCGTATCAAGCTTGAAGAAGAATCTATAAATTTCATTCATTATTGCGTCCTCTATATGTATGAAAGGCACAATCCTCGAGGTAAATAAGGAACAACACAACTAGTAAACAAAATATCTAATTTCTGAAAATCTTTTAACGTTCTAAAAAGGAAAATAAGTTTATTTTGTTTACAATTTACTTTGGCTTTGCTTTTTATAACCACATGCAAATTGATCATCAGCTCTCCACAGAGACCACAACCCTTAGTTTTCAAAACAGATCTCGGCTTTGAAGAAGAAGAAGAATATTACCGGAGAGTAAGATGCAAGAATGTCTGAGCAAGTCTAGCTTCTCCAAGTCTCTGTCTCCAGGTCAAAACTGGAACTCTAAATCCATGGTACATATCTGATTTTCACTCTCGGTTCCATTGAACTTGGTATTGTTAACTTTTTTATGTTGCTTATACAAATGTGATACAAGTCATTAGCTTTTCGGTTCATGCTTCTGCTGGTGTTTGTTTTAGCTACAAACCAAGCTTGCATGCTTGTTTAGTAAACTGTGTTCTGATTGCTTTGTTTCTTAAAAGAGGATTATTCCGGAAAAGTTCTTGAGAAGCACAAGTGAGTCTTTTGAGCACAGAGTGGTGCTTAGTGTTCCTTGGAACAATTCTTGGCAACTCTGGCTCCACCAAGACAAGAAAGGTCTGTTTATGATCAAACAAGATTGGGATGAGTTTGTGGATGACAACCTTTTAGATCCAGATGATATCTTATTCTTCACACACCAAGACACTATGTATTTCCAAGTGCGAATCTTCATGAAAAATGGAAAAGAGATCATCTCTGCACCTCTTGAAGTTGGTGAACCCCAAAAGGACACAACCCCTGGTAAAACCCATTCAAATTGAAAAGAAACCATATTACTCTCTCTAAGCCAAAAATTTTGACTGACTATTTTTTGTTTTTGTATTGGCAGGTGAATATTCAGCAAGTGGAAGAACAACTACTCGAGGGAGAAAGAATTGTGCTAATGTGCAAAACCCTGAGCGATACCTCTTCAACCCCCAAAACCCTTATTTCGCGAAGAAACTAACCAAAACGAACCATATGCTGGTAATAGTTGTAGATAATCAGTTACAGTTTATTTGTTGCATTTGAAACTAATAAGACCTTGTCCTTTATTTTTTTTTTCATATTTGTGCAAAGTAGCATGTAGGCCCTCCGGTGATTAGGAAGTATGGCTTGAAGTTTGGTCCCCATGGTTCCACCATAGACTTTCTTCTTCCCGATGGAAATAAAATGAATGGCGTCAGTAAGTGTTACAACGGTTCACATTATTTCCTAAGCTGGGCGGATGTATGTCAACAGTACAACATCAAACTAGGAGACACTGTTGTTTGTGAACTTGAACTCTTAGGACGTGTGGTTAAGGCTGTTAGAGTGCATATCGTCAATGAATGACTAGTCTCCTTATGATCCAGGTTTCTAAGGATGTCTTTTACCAATATATATATATGTTATTGTAATGCTAGATGTGACCACTATGTTGGTTCAACGAACTTGTAGCACTAAATGTGATCTTTATGTTGGTTTAACAAACTTGTAATGCTAAATTTCCTATTCTTGCTTTAGATGTAGTACTTGTATAATCCTGCTAATATGCTTTTGTTCGGATTGGTATATAACTCCATAGTATAACACATACTTTGGAATTAACCAAAGTAATGATTTGGATACGAACCTTTTCACAAACATAAATCTGAACCATAGGATTCCAAGTTAATTGATCAAGTTCACACATTTGAGCTTAGTGTTTTATTAGTTACACCTCCAAATTCTTAAAAACATTTAAAGAACCTTTGCTTGCATGATCTTATCTTATCTCCAAATCTTGATTTACGTCATGTTTCAAGTTAAATTACATAAAAAACATAGGTCTGATCCATATCAAACTGAGATCACAAAAAGCTTAGAATCATTATGTAAATCTATTTATTGTTTCCTACTGTCCGAGTCAAAAGCCTCATCAACGAATGTAAAACAAAAATGTTTCTTTGTACAAAAACTAACTCTTTGACACTATCGTTGGTGACGAGAATCAGCAACTCAAACAGAGACTCAACATCATGCTTGACAACGTACCTGTATTGAGAAGGCCTGATCAGTACATAGATCCATTGCAAGCAGGTAATGTTGTGCAGCTGATACTGGTGCTAGGCTTGACATTGGGTTGGATCTCGACTTATATCTTTAGAGCTGGTAACAAGGAGATGACTTATGCTCAGCAACTTCGTGACTACGAGTCTCAAGTCATGCAGGTTTTGTGCTTTTTTTCTCAAGGATTTTAGCTTCAGGCTTTATGTTCTTTGCCTTAACACTTGGTGTTGGTTTTGTAACGAGCAGAAACGATTGGAGAGCTTATGATCTGAGGCAGAGTTAGAGGCATTAATGAAACAAGTTGATGAAGAGAAGCGACAGGTTTGAGTAGGCTCCTCTATTCACCCTTCAAACTTAGTAAAAAAAAATCACAGTGGCAGGTTTTATACGTTGTTGGTTGTGTGATACACAACATAATACAAATCCAAAAATATGTTTTTTTAAACTAATTTTTCAAAAAATATGTTGAAACAATTAATTGGATAATTTATAGATATTTGATTTTCGTATCAAAAGGGACCATTCAGAATATAAATCAATTTTAAAATAGGAAAATTACTGAAACTAAGTTATTTTTCCCAAAACTATTTACTATAGCCAAAAATATATATGAACTATTTCGAGCTTTTTAAAGTTTACTTAAAATTGCAAAGTTGTATTTTTTTTTGGACAAATGTAAAGATGTATTTGATATT
>JABAYD010004017.1:0-13182 GCA_014822095.1 Diplotaxis tenuifolia
CAAACCCTAGAAATCGATTGAACCCATATCCCCCCCACATCTAACTCACCGACACAGAGCTTTTCCCATGCTCGTCTCCCACTCCTCGTCATCTCAGAAACTCCACAATAGTCAAATCTTGTTCGTCGCCTTCGACGGAATACAAAGAAGAAAAGGAGATCGGTTTTCTTCCGCGTCGTCTTGATAAAGTGAGAGAAAAAAACAAATAAAACCAATAAAGAAATACAAAATAGCTTTGAAGGTAGAATTGTATTTAGACACTAACAAAGTGCCTTAGTAGTCTAAAGTGACTTATGATGATAAATAAAGTCATAAAATGACCTGAGATGTTATTCTCTCTTCAAATAAATAACTCAAGAGGAGCGGATGTATGACATCAGGAAATCCATTTTTTTTTGAATTTTTTACTCTCTAGAACACTTCGTATCTTGGCAGAGTATCATGCATGGTAGAAAATTATTAAGAAAATGATTGTATCGACATATTGGCAATGGGGTTGATTTTAATGTTTGGGCGGAAAACTGGATTATTGACACTGTCTCTCGGCCTCCAATGTACCGTGAGAAAAGCTCCATAAATTTAGCGCTAAAAGTTTCAGATTTATTCATTCAGGGCTCGAATCAATGGGATGTTAGTTTGGTACATCGAACCTTTACATCACAGGATGCTCAAAGGATATTACTTTTGAAACCATCCATAGTACTTGCAGACTCGATCAGATGGGGTTTCACACCAAATGGAATCTACTCGACTCGAAGTGGGTATAAATTGTTAGAAGCTATGGTGGGTTTTGATCATCCTCAACGACATTCTCTTCCTCCTAGGGAAAAAAAGTTGTGGAAAGACCTATGGAAGATTAAAACTCCACCAAAAATTAAACACTTTATGTGGCGTGCTTTATCTGGTGCTTTAGCGGTTAAGCAACGTTTGAATACTCGGGGCATTCCAATTAATCCTACTTGCTCGGTATGTGGTAATGATGTTGAAAGTATTTGCCATGTTCTATCCTCAGAAGGCTTCTCTCAAAACTCAACTTTCTTTAATTTTGAGCACCTGATCAAGGTTGCTAGGAGCTCACGTACGGATATACATATAAGAAAAATATTTCCTTGGTTGCTTTGGGAAATTTGGAAATCTAGGAATTCCTTTGTTTTTGAAAATAAGAGTATTGAGTCTTCGTTCCGTGCTAAGAAAGCCTGTGATGAAGAATCCACATGGTTTGACTCTTTCTCAGGAACAAATGTTGATTCTGCTGAGATTGGGAGGAATATAGTGCGTTGGAATAAACCAACCACTGGTTTTCTTAAATGTAATGTTGGATCCTCATGGGTAAATTTCAACCACATTAGTGGTGTATAATGGATTTTACGTGATCATAATGGGTGTACAATATTACATAGTCATCGAGCCTACTCTTGTATGCGCACAAAAATAGAGGCAGACCTATGGGCTCTGTTTTGGGCGGTTGAATGTATGCACAATTTACATCTCTCAAACATCCTTTTTGCGACTTCCTCCGAGAGCCTCCGTGACGTCTTCCTTAAGTCTGCCTCAGCCATACTTGCTAGCCATCTCTTTCCGGCCAGAATAGATTCATGGAGTTTGAATCATGCTCTTCCTAAACGCAATGAAGCTGCCGCGACTATTGCTTTGAGTGTCACCCGTGATTTTCGTCATCAGTCGTACATTGCCCGAAGCTTTCCGGCGTGGTTACATCGCCTACTTGCTTTGGAGGCTCAGGAATACGAAGAATTGGTAAGATCTCTTCCCCTTGTTTTTGGTGTCTACTGACATCCTATTATATCTTATTTTATTTGTTATCATGTTGTATGATTCTGGATTTTTTACTTTGGAACGTGTTATAAAAAAAAAAAAAAACCCGAAATGGAATAAGTACCCATCCCAAAATGACGCAATACAAATGATAAGGGCCCAAATGCGAGGCGATCGGCCCATCTTTTGATAAATCAGACTTAAGAGTCCACGCACTAGAATCCAAACCCGGATCCGGTGCCGGAGTCGAACCTGAACCAGAGCCGAGTTTACACTTGCCGCCCCATTGATCTCTTTCTTCCAATTTTTCTGAATCGTCTCATCTGCAATCTCCAAATCACCAGCGATGAATCCTCCTCCGCCGCGAAACCCAACCCGTGTTCCTGAGTCTGAACCGAGCACTAATTCGGCTCCAAAGAGCGAGGAATCCTCCGCCCCAACGGAAGTCACGTCAATGAAACCTCCGCCTCCCAGAAACCCTAACCCACCTGATCTCGACACAACGGAAGTAGCGAACCCCGTGCTAACCGAAGAATCCAAGGGTGATTCCGTCGCTGCAGACTCAAAAAATCCACCCCGTGCTCGATCCGCGAAGCAGAGCGCCGTCCCGTACACTATTCCAGAGTGGAGTGGACCTCCTTGCCATCGATTTCAGCTTGAGGTCCTCAAGGAAGGCGCCGTTGTAGACCATTTAGACGTGTAAGCTCTCTTGAATCTAGTTTGATGTGAATCTACACGTGCCTTTTGTAGAATGTGAATCAAATCTTTTTGATTTCTGTCTTTGCAGGCATGAGAAAGGAGCTTACATGTTTGGACGTGACGTCCTTTGTGATTTTTCTCTTGAGCACCCATCGATTTCACGGTTTCATGCAGGTGATTTGATTTAGTATCCATATCATAGTGTTAAAGCTTTCGATTTGGCTTATTGGCGTTTTGATTCTGTTTATTTTCTTTTTTGGTAATGTCTTGCCAGTTATTCAGTACAAGAGAAGTGGAGTAGCTTATCTATTTGATCTTGGAAGCACTCATGGAACGTTAATTAACAAGAATAAGGTGTGGCTTTTTATAAGTTTGTGGCTTTAACTTACTCGTGGTCTTGTTCTAACATTGTGGTTGTGTTTATTACAGGTTGACAAAAGGGTTTATGTGGACTTGCATGTTGGTGATGTTATTCGATTTGGCGGGTGAGTCAATCTTTCTGTTAAGTTTATGATGATTATCTTGTCAGTGTTTGCTCTGACATCGCTGTTTCTTTCATATTCAGTTCGACTCGGCTGTACATTTTCCAAGGACCTTCAGAGTTAATGCCACCTGTAAGATAAACATTCCTCTTTACAGAATTTAGTTATTGATCCTATATGAGATCATTAGCATATGTTCTTTCTTTTGGTTTTAAACTGCATCCCATTACTGCTATACAAGTAATGTCTGGACAGACTTTGCCTTCTTTTGATCTGCTTTTGGTATTGTTTTGTTTAGGAGAAAGACTTGCAATTAATGAGAGAAGCAAAGCTGAGACGGGAGATGTCGGAACGAGAAGCTTCACTTCGGCGTGCAAGACAACAAGCATCCATGGCTGATGGTGTTTCATGGGGCATGGGGGAAGATGCTATTGAAGAAGAAGAGGTAATCATGGTTACCACATCTGTTAGTGTTTCTGAGTTCTGACTGAGTTTGTATTTTCTACTGTTTGGGAATGAAGGATGATGTTGAAGAAATCACTTGGCAAACATATACGGGAGAACTGACACCAAAACAAGAAAAAACTAAGGATAAAGTATTGAAACGGTTGGAGAAGGTTAGCTTTTTTATTCCCAGTGTTCCAAGTTTCAACTCATCTTCACTCGTAAATACAATTAGATATATTTTATTAATTGATAGACTACTCCCAGTTTGCCTCATCTTTGTGTGGAACTTTACTCATGTGCAGATTGGCCATATGAAGAAAGAAATAGCTGCTATTCGAGCTAAAGACATTTCTCAGGGTGGATTAACACAAGGACAACAAACACAGATCGCCAGGAATGACCAGAGAACAGCCGAGGTAACCTTTGGTGTTGTTAATATATAGTGGTAACTAGATCCTCGTGTGAATTTTCGATTTCGGTTACATAATCATTTGTTTGGCTCCTGTCCCGTTCTATATTATAGCTTCTCGAAGAGCTTGAGACCTTGGAGGAGACATTGAATGACAGCATCAGAGAAAGTTTGGGTGCAAAAACAGGGAGAAAACCTAAGGGTAAGAAGAAAGGCACTGTACAAGATGAGGAAGACTTCTCAAGGTACTTCAAGTGTCCAAACTCTATTTGTGAATCTTCATGTAAAATTATAGCTTATGTCCGTTTTTTTCTCTGATTCTTACAAGGGATGCTGTGTTCTTTTCAGTGATGAAGATGACTTCTATGATCGGACCAAGAAGAAACCATCAACACAGAAAGGCAGCGAAAGCCAAACCGTGGAAACGGTTGACTCTCTTCTAGAAAAGAGAGACAAAGTTTTGAAAGAAATAGAAGAAAAGAATGAACAGCTTTCGGAAGAGAAGAATAAGATGGAGACAGAGACTGTCCCAGAGACTTCTTCGGGAGACCCCCTTGATGCATACATGACAGGGCTTTCTTCAACACTTGGTACTCCTACAGTTCTTGTTATCCTTTTATTCAGGAAAATTTTGTGAATGATATTTAATAAAGTTTTCCTTTTTATTCTTGTCAGTACAAGACAAAACTGCTCAGATTCAACAAGAGTTGTCTACTCTCCAGTCAGAATTGGATAGGATTTTGTACCTTCTAAAGGTTGCTGACCCAACCGGAGAAGAAGTTAAGAAAAGGGAGTTGAAGTCACAAGAACCAAAAATGGAGAAATCTGAAATTCCACCTGTGGAAAAGAAGAAAAGCCTACCTTTAAAACCAGCTGATACGGATGAGAATAGAGAGAAAGAGGTGGGCAAAGATATAGAGGACTCAAACAGTAAGCCTGAAGTTGAAACGAAAGCAAGTGAAACCGCTGAAGAGAAGAAGACCACTGTGTTTGTTCCAACAAAACCCCAATGGCTCGGTTCCTCTGCAAACAAAGACACAGTTGAAGAGAAAAAACCTGAGACTGTAGCTACTGATAGTACTACTGCTGCTGATAACAGTAGCACAGTTGATGACGATGGGTTTGTTGACTACAAAGATAGAAAGACAATGATCGAAGGTGCAACAGGATTGATTATAAGAAAACGGAAGCAAGAAGATAAGAGCAGCAAAGAGGAAGATGAAAAGTCGAAGGAAAAGCAAGCAGAGGTCATGGCACAAGACGCTGTTGCTCTCTTGTTGAGACATTCTGTAGGACCTCGTGTAAACGAAGAAGATGAAGGTATCAGTAAAAAGGAAGAAAGTAAGCAAGGAAGTGGCCGTAGTAGAAAGAAAAAGAAAACGGATAAAAAAGTAATTAGTCCTGATAAACCAGAATATATTGATGAAAGCAGCACAGATTATGATTCATCATGGGTACCTCCCAAAGGTAAAGCACTACGCTACGCATTTTGAATCGAATTCAGTTTTAGAAAATTGTGATAATGCTGATGAGTGATGTGTCTAACCTGATTTGTGCAGGACAATCTGGTGATGGACGGACGTCTCTAAATGACCGTTTGGGATATTGATCGGTAGTTTAGTCCCGAAGCTCAAACCACGGGATTGAGGGAATGGTCAAAAGTGTAGCTTTAAACATGTCAAGTTTGCATCATTCGTTTTGGTGATATTTCTTGGTCACATTCACGGTGTTTCATGCTGTAAGTTGAATGTGTGAATTGCTTCTTTTGTGGCTTTCTTGTCCCGAGTTAAATTAAGCTTCATACAAGGCGCAGCCCTCTTCTCTACCAAATGAAACAACATTCAGTTTTAGTAGTGGATAATGTGTTATTTGAGTTCAAGTTGAATGTTGATGATGTAACTGGAGACGTTTTTCATGATAAAGTACTAAGAAATTTTGGGATGCATTAACATTAATGCGTTGCAAATAATGGAGCAGATATGATTGAAAAGTTAGACAAAGAAAATTTACACCCTCTAGGGATTTTGATGGAATGGTTGGACTTGAAGTTCATGTTAAGAAGTTATGTTCTCTGCTATTTCTTGATTATGATCAAGTGATGATGATAGGGAATCTGTGGCCCAGCAGGAATTGGCAAGGCTAATATTTCAAAGCCACTCCCTAGCAGCACGGGCTGCGACTTCGGGTATTCGGATCGGTTCTGGATAGAACCGGTTTGGTTTCGAATATTTTGGTTAAGAAAATTATACCCAAATAGTACTTAGTAAACTTTCGGTTTGGATCTGGATCAGTTCCATCAGATTCGGTTATTCAACATTAAATCCGAAATATTAAATTTTGGTGTATTTTTAATTTATTTTATAAAAATAAAAATAAATCGAAATACTAGTAAAATGTACTAAAGTACAATGAGTTAGTCTAAGTGGTATTGACATATATTTCCATATTTTTTAAAGTGTAGAACTCGGTTTAAATGGATATTCGATTAGTTATGGGTAAAAACCGAAACCGAACCGATACTCGTAGATAATCAATACTAGTACCCATCGGATAATTATGGTATAACCGAACCGGTCTATTCTGGATTGGTTCCGGTTTGGATATTTGGTTTTGGTTAAATGTTGCAAGCCTACTAGCATCTCTCAACTTGATGAGTATGTTATGAAGTTGCGTTTTCAAGTAGGTCTCCTTCCAAAGCTTTTGAGCCAAAAGACGTTTCGAAGTTTTTTTAAGTGTGGAACCTGGTTTAAACAGGTACCTGATTGGTTCTGGGTAGAAATCGAAACTGAACCTATACCCGTAGATAATCAACACCAATACCCATCGGATAATTATGGTATGACCAAAACCAAACACGTCAGCATCCACTCTTAGGTCACATCAGCATGAAAAAATCAACAATCCATAGTTTCTATATCAATCCCTAGAAACATAAATATTAAGGAATCAACGCAACAAACTATCTTGACCACTAAATCGTGGTTTTGAACTTGAATGTCACACGGTATCTTGGAATTTGAACGGGAAGGGAGTCTTATGTATTCCAGTTCTATTTAAGAACCAACGATATTCTGAGTTAAGAGTAGATAACTTCTGAGATTTTCAACTCCTCCGCTCTCTCTATGGTTATGCCAGAGACTCTTTCTCGTTAGCGTGTGTCAACTCAGAGAACTCACTTGCTCTTACCGCATGACATAGCAGTAACGCCTCTTTTTCTAAATTTATAGCTGTATATTAAGGGAAGGGTTTTCTCCATTGGCAAGTGCGAACATGAACGTATCTCATTATGCTATTTTCTACCGGTTGTCAAAGGCTACACTGTGGTGAAGCCTCCAGCAGGTTTTCATGGTAAGAATACAGATCGCTGGGGCTGTTGTGGTCGGCTACACGACGAGGTTTGTGGCGAAATATATGCCTACCATAAAAATCAGTTGTGGCTTGATTCATAGTGAAATCCTCCGGTGATGGTGACAGCCTGACAGGAGCATTTGCAAAAGACATTTAATTAGTGGAGGAGATGACTAGATTCACAAATGAAGAAAGGAGAAGTGGATACGTCAAGCTGGACATTTGATTGTCATGTTACGAATAATCGATGGCTCCTCTGAGATTTTGTTTGAGACGGGTCAAACTTTCAAGCTTCAACTTATCGTGAGACTAAAATTTATGAATGCACTTTTGTTTTGTGAATATGAATTTTTTTTTTTCCTAAGCTAGATAACAAAATATTTCTCAAATTTCATCTTTCCAACCAAAACAACCAAATAGAAATGATTAATCGTAATAATCAAATGGAAAATATTTCTCTTTTAGACATATGTAGTGTAGATCATAAGTTCAGGAAAAATTGCCAAATATAACTCAAAACTTGATTTGAAATGCATGCAAAAGTAAACTCAAATTTGAATCAAATGCAAAAGTAACTTAAAATACTATTGAAATTACAACTAGCCCGTTGTGAACAAACAAAAATACGGAATTTCTTTTTACGTTTCTAGCCCTCGCAAGTCGTCTGGAACAGTTATTCTTAAAAATAATTTAAAAACTTTGTAAAAAATATTTTGATAAGTGAAAAATTAGAATTATGAATTTAACATATGTCTTAAGAGATATAAATTAAGATATAACAAAAGTCAAATGTTTTCAACATAGATGAGTAAAAGTAGTGAGTCATGATATTTTTTAGTTTAGGTTTCACCAAATTGTAGTATTGTATGTGTTCTTAGGGTTAAATTTTGAAAAACATTAAAAACGTTTTTGAAAAATTTAAAATTTACCTAAGTGTGTTCATTTCTGTGTATAGTAAACACTATTTAAGTATAATTTGATTTTATAACGTGGTTAGTTAGTTAATTTAGTCAATTTAGTTTAGAGGTTCAATTTAGGGTCTGAGACGACTTTCCAGTAAGTCGTCTGTAAACAGACGATTAAATATTAAGTCGTCTGATGTATATTATCCGACATACGACTTACTAATAAGTCGTCCAAACCAGACCGAACCTTTACCAATGTACTTTTAAACCTAATCGGATTATTTACCCGATATATAAGATATTTTTTTTGTTCATTTTTTCGCGAAATTTAGAAACCCTAAAGCTTTTTCTCTCAAAGGCGATTTCGAAGGCGATTTCCGAACAAACCATCATTCTCACCGCCAGTTATCTATCCCACCGTCTTTCTCACCGTTCTCACCACCGCTCTCACCAACGTTCTCAACACCGTTCCCACTGCCGCTTCCACTAAACCCTAGCGCCGTTTCTCTCTAAACCCAATCGCCGGTAAATTATATCTCTTATTATCGAGTGATTGATTGAGGAAAAGATGAACATAAACGTTGTCTCTATCAATTTATATACTCGTTCTCACCGCCCTTCTTTTTTCACGTCTATTTTTTGCAGATCTATAACCGCTATGTCGAAGGCGACTACTTCTTCTCCGACTAATCAGGTCCGCTTTAAAATGTTATACTGGAAGACTTATAATTAAGTCGTCTGTAAAGTCTTCCAGCTGGACGACTTTCCAGACGACTTAATTATAAGTCTTCCAGCAGAACGAGTTTGTAGACGACTTAATTATAAGTCGTATGGAAAGTCTTCCAGAGTTACGAAGGATTTAGCTTGTGTTCTAACTTCTCTGTGAGTTCCTGTGAATGAAAGTTGAAAGCTTTGTTTTGATTTTGCTTGTGTTGTGACTTTTCTGTGGTCTCTTGTTAATGAAAGTTGGAAGCTTTGTTAGATTTAGCTTGTTTTTTGACATCTCTGTTGTTGTCTTTGATTATTTTGCAGACAAAAATATGGATATTCCAGAACTCCCCCGTAGGTTATATACATCAGGAGAAGAGCCAGAAGCCCATAATAGCATTTCGTATCATACGGATAATAACAAGTTGCAAACTGCTCTTAAGGATGCTCTTACGGTTGACGAATTTGAAGAGCTGAAGGAGTCGGAGTTGGGAGTTTTCATCAAGTTCAAAGAGCAGGGATTTGGTTGGGCTTCAAGGCTGATTCACTACATGCTCAGTTTTCAGCTGGACATAAAGAAGAAGTATGAGCTGTGGTGTCTCGTTGATCCAGAACCTTTGAGGTTTTCACTATTAGAGTTTGAAAACCTCACTGGTCTAAACTGCGAGTACATCGAGGACCTTGAGAGACCAAAATGTGAAGTTACAAAAGAGTTGGTTTCTTTCTGGGGGATGTTGGGAGTTCATCTCGAAGCTGGGCCAACTACTGAGCAGATAATAGCAGCATTGAAGAGATGCGAGGAGTGGTCTCCGGAAGATTGCAAGTGGCTCGCGTACCTTTCCATCTTCACTGGATTCATTGAAGGGAGAAAGTATTCAACCTCTACACGAGCTAGTCTGGCAAGGCCAGTGATGGATTAAGAACAATTTGAGAATTATCCATGGGGAGAGTCGCATTTAAGGTGCTGATGGACTCAATCCAAAAAACTGCGCAGACGACTTATAATTAAGTCGTCTAGAAAGTCTTCCAACTGGACGACTTAGCAGAGACTTATAATTAAGTCGTCCAGCTGGAATACTTTCCAGAAATCTTAAGTATAAGTCTAATTTAAGTCGTCCAGCTGGAAAACTTTACAGACGACTTAAATATAAGTCGTCTGGTAAGTCGTCCAGCTCGATGACGACTTAATTATAAGTCGTCTGCGAAGTCTTTTCTTTCCGTTTTCTTAATCCGTCAAATATCTAAGTTCGTATCTTTGATTTACTGTAGACGCGCGTGATCAACTTTGTTGAGAAGAACATTGGTGAAATGTGGCCAAAATGGGATTCTGATGTTGAGGACCCGACCACAGAGATTATTATTAAAGTCATGTTTGATGGGAGACCGTGGAAGTAGACCTTGGGTTGCTGGGAAGTTACCGGTACTAGGGTCTATTAAAAGCCGGCGGTTTTGTGTCCAGCGAAAAAAGACATAGTTGTGGTGAAGGAAAACAGTCCAAGACCTCTGAAGAAAGCTCGTAAAGAGGCTACTAAAGAGGTTCCTACAGACGCTAGTGAAGAAGCTAGTCGTGGGATGACCAAAGAGAAGATGAAAAGTATGTTCAAAGACATATTTGATGGCATGAGTCAAGGGTTTGGGATGTACCTTAAGGAGATCAAGCATATGTCCGATAGGGTGGAAGCTGTGGAGAAGAAGGTTGGTATCACCAAAAAGGGACATTACTCAGACTACCTCTCAACCCAAAGAACCCGATATTAGTAACAAATCCTCTCCCAAGAAATCAACTAGACACAGCCTTAAGAAAAAGAACTGAACTTTGGATTTGCTTTGTTTCTTGTATGTTCAATTTAACATGTGTCATTTGTGTATAGTGTGCTATTTACGGATTTTGTATATGGATTTTGTTTCATATTTGAAATGGATCTTTGGTTTGGTTTCATACTGTATAAACCCATCTTGTATATATTGCAGAGTGAAAGTGTTAATGGGGCGAACTCGGGAAAAAGAGCTTGCCGGAGGATAAAGCTCCAGTTCAAATTTCAGAACTGAGTGTCCAAGCAGAGGCTAGTTCCTCGAAAGAGCTTGTTCCACATAAAGTTTCAGAACCGTGTGTCCAAGCATAGGCTCCTTGCTCGAAAGAGCTTGTTCCAGGTCAAGTTTCAGAATCCAGTGTTGTTCTATTGGACAAACAAGTTGCCACTGTTTCGGAAATACAACGGACGGATGCTAGATATCATCAAAAGAAGGATACAACATTGAACCGTGCAAAGAGTGAACAAGCAAAGAAACTTGCTGCCACACAACAATCTCCTTATACGACAAACATCACGGCAAAGGGATCATTCAAAACAAGAAGAAAACTCCAGTCTACAATCCTTTTCCACTACTAAACAAGCTGAAGTTGAAGGAACTCGCTAATTGGTTGAAAAATGATCCGTAAGTGATTGCTTTTCCCATGATTGCTTGATTTAGTCTAGAAAAAATTAATTGCTTTTCAACATTTTGTGTTTGCAGTCATTATTACAAACCTTTCAAGGACAAACCACGTACATCACCAACTTGGTGGTATCACATCCTCCGGACATCCTTAGAATGGAGGGACGAATGTGTAAGTCTTCTGCTATGACTTGGAAGACTTATTGATAAGTCTTCTAGTAAGTTGTCTGCGCAGAAGATTTAACCGACGACTTATTGATAAGTTGTCTCCAAAGTCGTCTTCGCAGACGACTTATGCATACGACTTTGTAGATGACTTACCAGACTACAAAGCATCAGTAAGTCGTCTACGCAGACGACTTAGAAGACTATTTATCAGTAAGTCGTCTGGTAAGTCGTCTACGCAGATAACTTTGTAGACGACTTATCAGTAAGTCGTCTGGTATCTTCTGACTTGTATTATAGTATCTTATGACTTGTATTATTTCATATGCAGCATATGGATGCTTGGATTTATGTGCCGAGGCATAGGTACACGGCTAACCCACAAGCTTTCAGGAGCGAGAGAAAGTGCTTCCTTGATCACAACTTTTCTTAGCAATGGAGAGCCAACTACGATGCTTTTAAGAACTCGGAGTCCGATCACAGAGGTTTAGGAAGAATACTCCCTGGTGGGGCGTGGAATTATTATGACGGATCAATACCATCATTTTGAAAATCGAACAAGGTTTAGTGGGAGGATATTGATGATATCTATGCGCCAGTGAACATCAAAGAAACCCATTGGCTTGCTACTTGGATATCGATCCCTAACATGCACATAGTCGTCTGGGACAGCATACCTTCAAGTGTAAGCCCAGAAGAACTCAAGGAGATAATGCAACCTTTTCTCCACATGGTCCCTTATCTGCTTGTTGAGTGTGCTCCCACCGACGAAATACGGTTCAAATACAGGTTGGAGCCATACACATATGAGAGACCGATGGATATACCCACAGCCACTTCTGGTGATTGTGGCGTGTACGCTCTAAAGTTCATTGCATATCATGCTCTTGGGCTCCCCTTTACCAAAAAAAAGACTTTGCTAGGTCCAACGGAAAGATGATGAGGGATAAGATGGCAATTGATATATTTACGGAGCTTCCTGACCAGCATTTGAAAGAAAACGTGGATGCTGATGTGTTTCTGGACTTGTATGATGGGTGGATATGTGTATTTGAACTTGATTTTGTATCATAGATTAGACTGATGTTTGTATTTGAACTTGACAATGTCTTTGTATGATGGACGACTTGTAGAAGACTGTGCAGAAGACTTACAGTTAAGTATGGACGACTTATCTGTAAGTTGTCGGGAAATTATTCTGTGAGTGATATTTTTTAATTAAGTCGTTTGTAATTTGACCAAGAAATTGTTTAGATGATTAAAAAAGTTAATACATAGACTGAAGAAATTAATACATAGACTAAAGAAGTTAATACATAGACTAAACAATGGACAACTAACTCGAAGGTCTTCTGGACAACTTACTTGAAGGTCTTCTGGAAGACTAAACACTGGACGACTTACTCGAAGGACTTCAGGAAGACTTAACACTGGATGACTTAACTATAAGTTTAATAACCCTCACGAGCCAGTTAATTTTTGGTCGAGAAAAACTCCGCTCGGCCAGTTTGGAGTTGGTCGATCAGATTTAAAAATAAAGTCGACCCGGTGAATTAATACATCGACGGGACTGTCTTGTGGTCGAAAGGCCTCTCATTGATAGTTCTGGTCGAGTGTTAATAATTTTGGCCGGATTTTATTTAAGCTAGGCAAGCTTAGTTGAAAGCAAAACGAGATTCGAAGGATGAGAAATTTTAGTCGAAAACTGTCCGAAATTATCGTTAAGTTTCTTAACTAAATTCCGACCAGTCTAATACCTTCACCAGATATTTTGCTTGCTTTCTCAGTAAATCAGTCACATGAGCTGCAC
>JABAYD010004018.1:0-19365 GCA_014822095.1 Diplotaxis tenuifolia
AGTTTTCGTCGTTCTTTTACGACGAAAGAACGAGGAAAACTGTTTTCCTCGTAAATTCGTCGTAAAGTCGACGTTAATTTACGAGGATTAGTTTTCCTCGTAAATTGTCGTCGCTAGAAACGTGTTTTCTTGTAGTGATTGGTTTTGTGTGTTAATTAGTAACTACTAAAAATATATCATTCTCACCTGCACCATCTGATACTGTCTCATCATCATCAGATACAGAATCAGAAGAAGAATCTTCTTCTTCATCAGAAAGTTCCACTGTCTCCACCACAGCTCTTGTCTCTTTAAAGCCACTATGACCAAACACACTAACTTCAAAGGTATGGTGACCATCGTAGACAAAGGTCAAGAACTCACCGTCCTTGAGTTCATGGGCCTCTGTAAACTTGGACCATCCAGATGTGAAGTAAGCACAGTCACGTATTTTGATGAACCTCACAGTCCAAACTCCACCTCCAGTGCCTTGGAGCTTAGCTGTCTTTGGAAGTGGATCTTCAAGATGCTCATTAAACGACATGGGAATGGCCTGTTAAACCAAAGTATGAACATCAGACACTTGTTTGTAACTAAAAAAACAAGATTTAGTCAAGAATCTTTTCTTTTTGTGACAAAAAAAAAAGTCAAGAATCTTTTCTATCACTTTCACTTGTTCTCTAAATTACCAGTTGATGCAAGAAACATGACAGAAGACAAAACCCACTAAAGATTCTTTCCCTTGAGCTATAACTCTCCAGCTAATAGTAATACTAGAGCTTCCTAAAAGTTTACTTGTTACAGTAGTGAAAGAAGGAAATAAGAGAGAGGAAGATATGTACCATAGATTCAGAGGATGATTCTGAGAAGAAAACCTTGAAGAAACGAGGAATAACAACATCATCTTCATTTTCAGCCATGGAGGATATTGGAAGAGATAGAGAGTGGGTAAATGTGTATTTGCAGAGAGAGAAAGATATGGGAGACTATGTTTGAAGGATATAAAGTTATAAATCAAATGAGTCAAACGAGTCAAGAGAAATGAATGCAAAAGCTTTTAACACAGACAAAAACAGAGTTGTACAATCATGTTGAATATATTAACCAAAATTCATGAATTTGTTTTCTGCTTATGTCATACGAACATACTATCAGTAGCGAAGTCTACTTTGAGACAGCGTAATGTTACTTTCCTTTGAATTGTAATAACACATGCTGAATACAAGTCACGTTTGTTTTTTGTCTTATCACTCTGTGCACCACCAATACACGTTATCACATATTGTCTCAGATATCTATGCATCCCTGAGGATCAGTTTATTTAAAAGAAAAAGATTGATATTGTAATGGTGAGATACTGAGTTTAGACAATAACATATAAATATCATAAACTAGTTTGATTTAAGTTGCTCTAAGCACGATGGATAATATTACTGTTTTTTACTTCTGGGTTACATTACATAAGAATCTAATAACATGCAGGGTAAGTTCTATTAAAAGAAAAGAAGAGAACACAACTCCATTAACTAATGATTCCTTAACATATCACATCATCTTTGATTCCATCACCCTTCAAGCTGATCCTCTGCATTGATTTTGGAATACAATTTGTTTTGCAGTTTTGGAGATGATGCAGAGACAAGCCTTGAACCTGCTGCCTTAGTTTTCAAATTCGAGGAGTCTTGTATCGGTGACTTTCCAACCTTCTTAACAGCAGATGAAGATGATCCCTGTCTACCCTGTTTAACAAAGAGAGATAGAGACATCAACTACATACTCAGACTCCAGATAAAGTAGATCAGACAATATTAGCAGAGCTGGTCTCAATCATAAACAACAAAAAACAGCAAATTTGGTCTCTGTTTTTTCATGAATTTGGGGAACTTACTCCATCAAAGAAGCCGATCTTTGGTGTTGGCACACGGAGACCTGATTGTTTCATGGAACCTGGAGGAACCAAACCACCATTGAGAGCTGAAACTCGCTTCGTACTTTCCTTAACATCAGCTTGAGCAACAGACGCATCTCTAGAGTTCTTGAGAGACCTCACAGTATCATTTGCAGGAGGAGCTTTTTCACCAGAGACGGTTCTCTGGATACTTCTAGCCGTTTGGCTAGTTGCAGAAGCTCGTGATGACTCCGATGAACAGTCACTGATAGAACCAGCAGAGGAAAGGTTGGACTTGGTTGTCTTCTTGGTTGGCCCCGGTGGGATTCTTGGCTGGCCCATACTACCTCTAGGTGTAGATTTATTTGCCAATGACTGGGAAGCTATTCTGGAACTTGACACATTGTTCTTCTTTATCGGATTTAGAGAAGATTTGTGAGAAGCGCTGGATGAAGCAGCACTGGCACAGCTCTCTAGAGAAGAGCAGGAAGATGTCAGTTCATTCTTTGAGGCAGCTGAAGCACGCAAAGTTGACTTAACCGCAGCAGGTTTTGGCACTGTGGGTCTTCTCGAAATGGGTATTCTAGGAACCATGGGCTCTTTACCTGCACACTTTCAAAGTCATCAAGTATGAACGAAACAGACAAGTAATAGAACTTTAAGATACGAGTTCTGAGACTAACCAGCAGGTAATTTGGAATCTTTAGTTTTGTTAATATCTATGGATGCTCTGCTCGTTGATGTAGTTGACATGAGCCTGACTTTGCCGAGTTTGTTAGGTGGCTTGGATACGGATGTACTGAGACCTCTTGTAGCAGCAACCGGCTGTATAAAATGCATCGTTGATAAATTATCAGGTAAGCGCCTAGTTGATAAATTTAACAGAGACAATTGTCACAGTTCGAGTTCATTAACCACCAGAAAACTCAATATTATCAAATTGTGAGATAAAACATAAGATTAACAAATAAATCCTGTAGACTGTAGTTAATATGCACCTGAGAAAGTGAATGAAGATGATATACCTGCTTTGTTGCTTTCCCTGGTCCGTTTGCTCTAACATTCAGCTTTTGAGGACCGGCTTTGGGTTTCATCTGAGAAATAAATAAATCAAAAATGGCTTAGGCGAGGAGGAAGGTCAAGAAAAGGCACTAGGCGCGTAGTTGTTAGCAGATTTACCTTCTCCTGAGGGGCAAGGACGTCCACTAAACTTGAAGCTGGAAGTTCAAACACGGTATGCAAAAGACGGTTAGCTTGGAACCAAAACTTAACATAAATAAACACCTTGAAACGGTAATTTCCAATGACACAAATTAAAACACAGTAGCTTTAAACTCTTCACAAAGTAGATGGAAAACTTGGCATCTAAAGGTAGCTTTCTTTGCGAAGGCCCTAGTGCTGGAGAAAGCACAAACACAAAACTAAAAGGTAGATCTAGTTCTAGTGCTATGTAGAAAGCCACTAAAAGAAGAAAGCTCGAGCAAAACCAAAGAAACTGATTACATGCTAATGAGTGGTAAAGGCCCACATCCCTTTAAACAGGCTAAGCTAATTCCTTTCCCTCTACACGAGATAAACAGTAAAAAGAAGACTTACTTGGGCTGGTTGCTACTTCCATTGCTCCAATTTTATTATTTGCTGCAGGCGTAGGAGCATCAGAAACTTTAGCAGACCTTTGAATAGAAGCTCTAACATCTTCAAACAAAACAAACTCCTGACTATTCTCCACAGTGCAGTCACTTTGAAACGTAGAAATGGATTCCGTTGATCTATTAACATCCTCTTGAATAGTCGCTAACCCCTTCCTCTCACTCTTATGATTGCTTTCCATCATACTGCACAGCTCTTCAGGTTCCAAAACACCTGATTTTGACAAAGACACAAACTAGTTAAAACTCTGAAAAAGTTAAAAAAAAAAAAAAGTATATGCTTTGGAATGCAATTAACCTTCGCTAGTGAAGAAGGCATTGTCCCAGGCAAGACTTTTGCGCAAATTATACTTCCCACTCTTCATCACCTTCTGAGGCTCAGGCGACTCACGAGGCTGAAGCATATCTTCTTTCTCTTCTACAGAAGAGATGAGTTTCTCTTCTACAGAAGAGATGAGTATCTCTTCAATCCAAGACTCAGTTTCCTTTAAGAAAGTTTGTTCCTTTTCATTGTTCAAACACTTTTCATCCTCATCTGCCTCTGAATGTTAGCAATTACAAAGAGGGTTAACCATAAGCGCAAAGACCAAAACTTTATCAATCGAAAATCTCTATCTAATAACCCAAAACCCATATGAACCCTAAAATCAAAAAAGCTAATAATTACCGGAAAACTCGTAGCTGGTGGGATTGGGAAATGAGGAGAAGAGGAGACTATCGTCCTCAGCAGCGACATCAATCAGACCAAGGCCATCGACCTGGCCCTCGCTTTTCTTGTTCTCGTTATCTTCCATTAACAAGAGAGTGACTTTCAAGATCCCTAATTGAGGAAGAAGAAGAAGAGATTTGAATGAAAGATTGATTCTTTGTCTTCCCCCCACTAACAGAGATCGAGGGTTTTTGAGTGAGTGAGCGCGGTTGGTTGGATTCTTAATCCCCTTTATGCCTTTGATCGATTCTCCATCGTTGGATCTTGTTCCGCGTCTAATTTTCCGGTTTGATCCGGTTATGGTATGGTATGAAATCAATTACGATTTCTCGGTCCGAACTAATTCTTGAACCAGATTTAAAAAAACCTAAACCAATGCCAAGTAAACCGTCCTTATCCGTACATCATTCACTCCTCATAGATTTTCACCACACTACTAAAGTGGGAAGTTTAACACCATAACGATGATTATAATGTTTTTTTATGAAAGCATACAATTGCATGAAAGAATCCACAGATAAATGTCAATAGGATTCTTCTTAAGACCAAAGGCTTAGAAACCAAAACAAATAAAAATGTATAAAGAAAAAACATAGGTTGCTTCGCAGTTCTTATCTTTTGAGCGAACTCAAACTAACTTGTCGCCTACAACACAATCATATACAAATCACCTCTCCCCCAAAAAACTGAGATACCACCCATCCAAATCTATTTGAACAGTGGATCACTCAGATTCTTAGAAAACCAGGAATAGGAATAGTTTGAATCTGCGGAGATTGTGATGAATATTGTTCTTCTAAGACTACTCTGGGTTCGGCATTTGAACCATCATATGCGACGCCTGCAATTAAAAAAACGAGGTTAAATCAGTTCCTTTTGCTCTACATATTCGTGGATTACATATAACCATAAAGACTCCAAGATGCTTTGTTCAAGCAATTCAAATTCATGCACTCTTGGTTATCTAAAAAACTGGGGGTATGCATAAAGTCGTTGGCTGATAGGTGTGGTGCAGTTAGAAAAGGATCAATGATCTATAAGCTTCTGAGAAGTTTATATAGATTATGACTATGCATACAAAAGGAACGAATCATATGAGTTAAAAGCTCCAGGTGAGTCAGAACAAACTCTTTTGCAACGTTCTATCATTTAACTCTTCTAAGCATTCTTGTGTGTACTCTTAAAAACATAAGTAAAGGTAACCTTTGTCTTAGCGAAAGGACTTACTTGAGAGTTTCCATAAGGACCTTGTGGATAAGAGCCTTGTTGACCATGCTGCTGAAACTGTTCATAAAAGTAAAGACATGGGCATTTTAAACTAAGCTCACACAAAACATAAGAATAAATCACAATTAAAAAAAAAAGAGAGAGAGAGAGATTACTTGGCCTGGTTGACCATCTCTCTTAGCACTCGATTCCGCACCTTTTCCTGATCCCTTGTTGTCACCCTATCAAGCACATCGAAATGGCATAAACAATCGTAATGAGACACAATCATACAACATATGATTATGAAAGATTGAGTTAAGATTATGAAAAATGAAAACCACTGACCTCCATCTACAAAGATTCCAAACCATACATCATAGAACAAAAACAAAAAGGAAAAACATAGAGTTAGTTCGTGAATCAAATGCAGAAAATCTCTTCATGTATAAACAGTTCCACATACCTCTCTGTATCTCGTCAGGTAAAGCTTGAGGGGTTCAACGTATTCTTCAAATCCTAAAGTGGTCATAGCCCAAAGCAAATCATCTCCATTAATAGTCTTCCTCTTCTCTCTTTGACACTTATCACTCGCTCTGCTCGCCAAACACATACACAAACACCAATCAAAAACAACCCCATAGCATCAAACAAACCTAGTGAACTTTAAGGAGTATGAAACAGAATATTCCATCAAATCCTGATTCAACAAAACCCTAGATCCCAATTCAAATTTCAAAAAAAAAGGGCATTACTCGCTGGTGATGAAGCTGATGAACTCAGAGACACATTCCTGCATAGTCTCCTTAGCGTCTTTAGCAATCTTGCCGTTTGCAGGTAAACCCCTCTTCATGATTCTGCTTATGTTAGCAATCGGGAGAAACCTATCCTGCTCACGAACATTCATCGACCTCGGGCTCTGATCTCCGCCGCTCTCGTGGCTTCCACCGCCTCCTCCTACTCCGGGACTCATCCCCGACGACTTTGCCTGCGAATCCGACATCTAAGACAATCAAAGGCGTTAAAACAAGATTCCACCAAGAAAACGGAAACTGAGATAGTCGAAGAGCAAACCTGAAGGTGGGGATTGATTTGAAAAGGGCGGGAGAGAGTGAGGATGATCGGAGGAGAAAGAGAAGATTGATCGGACGCTGGAGAAGACAAGAGGCGAGAAGCTCTGCGATTGCGAGATTAGGGATTTAGACTTTTTTATCACCGTCCATTTATTGTTGTTATTATATGATGAGACAGTATATACTCTCTTATACCCTTCTTTGTAAAAATAAATAAATTCAGACTACTCCTTCCTTCTCGCGTCGAATATATGGAAACCTAATAACTAAATATAATATAAATTACTTTTATATACCGTTAACTATCAAATCAATGAATTTCTTTTTAATTTTGATTAATTATATATTATTTTAATTTTAGTTTAAGATGAATTAATATAAACTATTGTTAGATTATGATACTCATTTATTCAAAGAAATGTATTTCTATTTTATGGTTAATTAGATATTAATTTGTTTTACTTTATGGTTAATAATATATTAAGAAATTTAATTATTTATCAAGTGTAGTAGTTAATCATTAGTCAAAATTTATAATACATGACAAATAAACAAAATTACTTATAATCATAAAGATTGTGACAACTAAGCAAATTTAATATCAAATCAATGAAATTTGTTTTTAATTTATAGTTAATTATATAATTTGATTTTAGTTTATGGTTGATATTATATTAATAAATCTTATTAATTGTAGTAATTAATTATTAGGTAAAATTCTGTAAACATGACAAAATAAGTAAATTTATAAGCATGCAGGTTGGTTAGTTCAGTTTAGCCGGATTGGTTAGTTCAGTTTGCTCGGTTAATTCAATAATCGAATAGGCTGCCAAATTGAATTTAAGATAAGATTTGGTTTGGTTCGGCTTAATTTGATTTTTCATTTTTATTACCAAACTGAATCAACTTTTTATATTTTGATTAAATTCAGTTAAATTAGGATATAATTTTGATTACTGCTGGTTCAAAATATTAGTATAAAGGGATTTGGTTTAAAATAAAAAATGATCTAACCAATTGTTAAATCGAATTGATTAGATAACATGATTCAACTTTTTTTTTCAAATGCTTGAACATAATCTGAAATCTAGCATAATAAGAAGTATCTAGGTGAAAGTTTGGTTAGTTTTAGCATTTTACAGTAAAGTTCAAATATATGCTATTTTATTTTTCTATGACATTAATATCTACAGCTCAAAAACTGCCATGTGAAAACTAATAAAATAGACTACAATGTAATCCACTTAGGTCCATAGAAAGCATGTAGTTTATTTTAGTGAGTAAATGTCAACCAAAGTAACCCAAGGTCTTGATTCTTAATTCAAATTATCACTTCACATTAAAGTTTTCAACACGGCAACGATTACAAGAAGAATAATAGAAAAAAAAACTTATAGAATCAAATCAAATTTTACAAATTTACAAACAATTTCAATACCATCTTTTCAAATTTCTTAAAATAAGACAAAACAAAACAAAGAATCATTCTCACTTATGGTTTTTCTTGAGTAACACACCAAACTTCTTCATCAATTTACCATTCTCAACAGAATCAATTCTCTCCTCTTCATTGCTCAGTATAGAAGCTGCAGTCTCAGCAGCTTTCCTCCACTGCTCACACTGAACCTTCACTCTCCTTAGCTCAGCTTCCATGGCTTCCATGTTTACAGTCTCAACTCTCTTCTCCATTTCACTCCTCAGACTATGCAACTCCATCTCCTTATCCATCAAACTCCCTCTCACTTCCACCAACTCAGACTCAAGCTTCTTGAAATCTTCAACTTCAGCTTTGGTTCTCTTCAGTTCATCAACTAACTCTGCCTCTCTCTGTGAATACTTTGACTTAACCTCCTCTGCTTGTTCATAAGCGCTTCTTATCTGCAACGTGCTTTGTATATACTCATCTTGGTACCTTCTCTCCGCTACTTCAACCGCAGATTTCAACCCACTTATCTCTTGCCTCGCAAGATTCATTGCTTCTTTCATTGTCTCCACTTCCCCTGATGATGATGAGTGTCCAACAAGTTTCTCTAAAGACCTTACCTCAAACCTAGACTTCTCTAACTCAGACTCAGTCTCAAAGAGCTTGGACTTCAGCTTTTGGACCTCGGTAATGGCACAAGACAAAGCAGCTGAGTCCAATCCGTGTTGTCTCTTCATAGCATCAACCTCAGATTGCCATGTCTTGTCACGTTCTTGTGAGAGTTTACGCAGCTCCTCAATTCTTGAATCTTCCGAGGTGTTGATCTCCCTTAGCTGCTTCTTGGCTTCTTCAGCTTCTTGTTTAGCTTTGATTTTTAATGCTTCTGATCTGTTTAGCTCTTCCTTTGCCTTTTTAAGCTCTTCTTGAAGGTGAGTCACCTGAGATTCCAGCTCTGGTATCTTCCCTGTCCTCTTCTTCTGAATCTTGAAATATACAAAAAAAATCAAGAATCCAAAGTAAATCGCATAGACCAAGTCAAGAATCTTTCAGATCAAATGTAACTTCAAGAGTACCTCATTGAGAGGGATTCTTGGAGACTTGAGTTTAGAGACTTGAGTTTTTGGTGATGTCTTGGTTTTTGGATCAGATTCTAACCCACTTGGCTTAACTCTCCGAACAGTTTTGGTAGTTGGTAAAGAAGATTTTTTCTGTGGCAGCTCCAAAGAACCAGGCCTATCACACAATCACAAGCACATCAAGAACATTGAATAAGAAAAAAAAAGAACTTCAAGAACATGATGGGATCATTACCTTGTTTTTGTAGTTTGCATTTTCTTGTGTTGTGTAATGATTGCTTCTGATCTGACAAAACTACATGAAGACAAAGTGAATGTGTCAGAAAGAAGGTGGAAATAGAAAGATTATCATAAGTATATATACAACAGACTCAAAGGTAATAGAAAGCTTAAGCAAATGTACAAAAACAATAAAAAAGAGTTTGAATATACATTATAAGTTAGCTTCAAAGAGACTACTATTGCCACCAAACGAAAGGTAAAGAAACATTCTGAAGTCTATTTAGAAGAGAAGTAGCCGTCAATGCGATACAAAGATAAACCCTATTACAAGCAAAGAAAGCTCCATATCTTACACATAATCTTTTATTGGTTGTCAAGTCACCAATTTTCCCGGTTTCTTTTTGTTTTTACTTTCAAAAGAAAAAATGGAATTATGTGGGAGAAGAGACAGTTTCTTGGCATTTAGTCAACGTGAGATTTTGTTTTATTAGGTGGATCTTCCCAGAAAAGAAAAAACAGATCCACAAGTTACAATACCCAGAAAATTAATCATTTACATTATACCTAAAACTAGAATCTTTTTAACATTTCCTGCAAAAGGAAGATTTAAAACAGACCAAAAAAAAACAGAATAAAACACTTTTGCTTGTTGCAGGAAAATGATGAAATTTCAACTGAATTTGAGTAGAGGTAAGAATATATAAACCTTAAACTCATACAATTCTGCAGCAAATGAGCAAAACAAACATGTAAAGTTACCTAGAAACGCAAACGAAATGTTGAGTTCTAACAGTGATCACATCCAAAAACTCAAGAATGATAAGTTTTTCACAAATCAAGGAAAATAAGCAATTTAGAATTGGTAACAAATCATGTGAATGAAAAAAAAAAAGAGAAATATTCTTTTGACAAAGTCGTGAAGAAATATTCTTTTGTACCTGTACCGTCGATTTAGCTTCCTTTTGTTGAATAAATCGAATTAATTTATAAAAAAAGACAAACGAAAATGAAGAATTGCAGAGTGAAGTTTAGAACTGATCTTCAGACATCACTCGTCGGATTTGCTTTGCTCTCACTGACTCACGAAGCCTCTGTTTTTTTCCTCAGTGAGCAACATTTTAGTTTTCAACTTTGTTGAAGAAAAAAAAGTATTATGAAAAATAACCCCTAAAGTAATGATTGTGTTGTTTCCACATCGCTTCCTTCATTTTCAATACTTTGAAAATATTTATTTCTGTAAAACTTTTCACATTAGTGGCATACATTTGACCTTGGATTCGTTTTGATTCTACTGAAAACTCGATTTTGCTTTTTAGAATTATTAAATTCTCATTGGGGGTTTGATAATGTCATCATTAAAAGTCGAGGGGCTATTTTGGAAATAATTGAGAGAATGAAACGAAAAGTAAAAGAACGTGGAAGAGGCGTTTTTTAAGCTACGCGCTTGTTGACGGGCCCGAGTCACGTGCCATTGTTCGGCCTCATATTTGCTTACTTTAGAACGAATGGTCACGCAACACAAGTCACTAACAAAACAAAGACATTTCTAGCATTTTTTGTGTGTATTATAAATCTACATTTTTATTTGATTAAATTTAATTTAACAGCCTTTTGATCATGTTATGGACCAGATGGTCCAGATCTTGGGTACGAATTATCTAACATTCGAATTATTGTTTTGTTTTCTAGTTTAAAAAGTCATATGTTACTGCCTTGATCATATCCATTGGCGAAAACACGTGTTGTTGATAAATTACATAGAAGAACAATTATCTAATGTTACTTGGATAAATTAACAGCGCCATCCTCTTTGATGGGCCGGAAACTAAACTCAAGGCCCATTCCTCATCGCTTTCACGTTTCACCACTGGTTTAATCAATTGAACCAAAGATTAAACCGTCACCAGAATCGAACCATTCTATTACAGTCGAAAAGAAACAGAATCTAACATCTTCGTAGATTTTGTGCTTTGTCTTTGTGTTTCGGAAAGATTACATGGTTTCAGTATCTGTATTTTTCTAGTTTCTACTCCAAAGTGGTAATTGGAAGATCAAAGCTTCAGCGTCGCTTCTGTGTGTTCTGACATTGTACACCACCTGGTCGATAAAATGTCTGCAATGTTTACTCGTCTACATAGGTACCTCTCATCTAATGCCACCTGTAAAAATAAATTCTTGCTTGAATGAAAATTGATTAGTAATGATGAATATTCTTTATTCTTGAGTTTTCTTAATTATTCTTGGTAGTTTATGCAAGTTTTGGACTTTTTTTAAGGTTTACTGTTGCGTAGACATAATGGTATGCTGTGAAAATGTCATCATGATTCATTGTGAAGACAGACTGGTAGAACGAGTGAATTTTTCGAGCTTTTGATTGAGTGATTTTTGAGAACTTGTGTGATGTTATATATCTCATATTTTGAGTGTTTTCTTTTTGTCTTCTATGAAACAGGTTCTTGTCCTGATAGCCAGTTTTGGAAGAGGACTCTTGTTCGGCTACACAAGAGTTTGCAGATGACTTCTTGTGCATTTACTAAGATAGTGCGTCCTTTGTTTAGTTTGTTGGATGCTTCTCTGAACGACATGTCTTTCAAGCTGAACCATCCGCGAAGATGTGTTTGCTAGGATCAAAAGAAACTTTGATCGAAATGGAGAAAATGTTAAGATCAGGAACTAGAGCTGGCTTCAGATTCAGTCAGATACCGTCAGCACTAAATGTAGTCTCAACTATCAAGACCGAAGAGTCGATGAATGATCACATCGATTCTCTCTGTAGACAAAAGTTATACAGGGAAGCAATGGAAGCGTTTGACTTTACGCAGAAGAACTCAAGCTTCAAGATAAGGTTAAAGACCTACGGTTCTCTAATTTGCGCTTGCTCTTCTTCGAGGTCTTTGGCACAAGGTAGAAAGATACATGATCAAATTTTCAAATCCGACTACAAGCATGATACTGTTCTCAGCAATCACATCCTAAGCATGTATGGGAAATGTGGGTCGCTTAGGGAAGCTAGAGAAGTTTTTGATTTTATGCCTCAGAGGAATTTGGTATCTTACACATCTGTGATTACTGGATACTCGCAGAATGGTCAGGAAGGGGAAGCAATCAGATTGTACATGGAAATGCTTCAGGCAGGTTTAGTTCCTGACCAGTATTCATTTGGAAGCGTCATTAAAGCTTGCGCCAGTACGGGTGACTCGCTGTTAGGGAAACAACTTCATGCTCAAGTTATCAAGCTGGAACCAAACTCTCATCTGTTTGCTCAAAATGCTCTGATTGCTATGTATGTTAGTTTTGGTCAAATCTCAGATGGAAAGAGAGTGTTCTGTGGTATCCCTATAAAAGATATAATCTCGTGGGGCTCAATCATCGCGGGCTTCTCGCAACTTGGGTATGAGTATGAAGCACTAAGCCACTTAAATGAGATGTTGTCTTGTGGTCTTTTTTATCAGCCTAATGAATATATATTTGGGAGCTCTTTAAAAGCTTGTAGCAGTCTCCTTAGACCAGATTACGGAAGCCAAATACATGGTTTATGCATCAAGTCAGGCTTCTCTGAAGACCCCTTTACAGGCTGCTCTCTCTGTGACATGTACGCTAGATGCGGGTTTCTTCTCTCCGCGAGGAGAGTTTTTCATCAGATAAAGAGACCAGACACAGCGTCGTGGAATGTGATCATAGCTGGACTTGCGAATAACGGCTACGCTGATGAAGCTGTGTCGTTCTTCTCTCAGATGAGGAGCTCTGGTTTTGCTCCTGATGCTACCTCCTTGCGTTCTTTGCTCTGTGGTCAGATGGAACTGTGTCAAGGCGTGCAGATACACTCTTTCGTAATCAAGTATGGTTTGATTACAGATCTTTCGGTTTGCAACTCTCTGCTTACAATGTACAGCTCCTGCTCGGATTTGAATTGTTGCTTTAAGATGTTTGAAGAGTTTAAAAACAGAGCAGACTCTGTTTCTTGGAATGCTATTATTACAGCGTGTTTGCGACATGAACAACAAGCAGAGGTGTTGAGAATGTTTAAGCTGATGCTTGTCTCTGAATGTGATCCTGATCATATAACCATGGGTAGTCTGTTACGTGCTTTTGTGGAAATCTCATCTTTAAAGCTAGGAAGTCAAGTCCATTGCTATAATATTAAAACCGGTTTGGTTCTAGAACAGTTTATAACAAATGGACTGATTGATATGTATGCTAAGTGTGGGTCATTAGAGCATGCAAGAAGGATATTTGATTCAATGGATAACAAAGATGTAGTTTCATGGAGCAGCTTGATAGTTGGATATGCACAATCTGGATTTGGAGAAGAAGCTCTGGCATTGTTCAAGGAGATGAAAAGTTCGGACATAGAACCAAACCATGTAACATTTGTCGGTGTTCTTACTGCTTGTAGTCATGTTGGATTGATAGAAGAAGGCTTGAAGCTATATTCAATCATGCAAAGTGAACATAAGATTGCACCGACGAGAGAGCATTGCTCTTGTATAGTCGACTTACTGTCCCGTGCAGGACATTTAGATGAAGCTGAGAAGTTCATTAATGAAATGGATTTGGAACCTGATGTAGTTGTGTGGAAGACACTCCTCTCTGCTTGTAAAACACAAGGAAACATTGATCTCGCTCGAAAAGCTGCTGAAAATATTTTGAAGATTGATCCTTTCAACTCTACAGCTCATGTATTGCTCTGTGGTATGCATGCTTCTTCTGGAAACTGGGAAGATGCTGCGTTGTTGAGAAGCTCGATGAAAAGACATGATGTTAAGAAGGTTCCGGGACAGAGCTGGATTGAAGTTGAGGATAAAAGGCATGTATTCTTTGCTGAGGACGTTGTTCATCCAGAGAGGGATGATATATATACGGTTTTGCATAATGCTTGGTTAGAGATGGTTGATGAGAGTAGGCAACACAAGAGAAAACTTCAGTTTATACATTAGAGAGGATACACAAACCTTTTTTTTTTAACTTTTAGTAACACTAGAGGCGTTTTGTGGAGTCAATATGTATATGAAGAAATGTGGAGGCTTTAGATGTGATGATTATGTTTTGTTTACCTTTATAGCTGAACCTGAAACTCATTGCCATGGTTCTAAAAATCGGTCTTAGCAATCCTAGCAAAAACATTTTTAAAAAAAAATTGGCTTTATACAATTCAATTAAACTGTTTTAAATTGATCTAAGTTATTCCAAACATGTTAGTCAAAACAATGATGTAAATAAAAATTCTCAAATTTATTTAATATCTTTTGTTTTATCAACAATTCATCAAAATAATTTTATAATGATATCCAAAAAGGCAAAAACTAAATTATCTTATACAAATGTAAAATATATACAATAAATTAATAATTGGTTAACAACTACAGTAAGTCACAAATAATCCGACTAGTAGTTAGTTTTCAACAAAATGCCTAATTACTGCCTAGCGGTTTTTGAACATTGCTCGATCCATGTGCCTTTAAGCTTCTAGGAACTGTTTGTCCATATTCAAAAATAAGAGAAGACAACTTCTTATGTTTGTCTCCAAGTGAAATCATACAAAACTCATGACACAGGTAAAGGAAGAAAAATGTTCTGAAAAACAACAAACAAAAAACTTTATCCAGCTTTGGACATGACACAAAGTGAAGCCACTAAGGTGGGGTTTTATTCTCCAGGCACAAAGACTCCTTGCTTAATTCAGCTTCTCCCGCTTGAGCTTCTTCTTAAAAACGGGCTTCTTCTTCCTTGGAGGTAGGTTCTTCTGAGCATACTCGTACATCACGTAGTTGGTGACAAGGAACACAACAAGTGGAACTCCAACAACAAGCAGCACGATTAGTCCCGGCCGCCGCCTATAAAATGTCAAAACAAATAAGTGCATATAAATCATATACATGTGAATGTACCAAACAAAACGTGCATGCAACAGGAAATGCGATCGTTTGTAAACCATCACACTATCAGTAATATAACTAATGTTTCAGAATGAGAAGACACTTGTTTCACAATATCATTTTCCGAAGATTTTCAAAGTTTTGAATCGTAATTTGTTCCAAGATTAAGACATGCATGTCACATGGTTTTCTTAGATCATTAAAAAAATAGTCGAAACTCCCAAAAGAACAACAAAAAGAAACACGAGAAAGTCCCTAAAAAATATTGTCGAAATCGCAGAAAAAGAAGGAGCCATTGAATCCTACAGAAGCAGCTAGTGTAGGGACGATTCACGGTACCTTTCCGACAAAATCTTCGCCGTCCATGAATGCCATCTGAAATCTGAAAGATCAGCACCAGCAACGTAAGAATGGTAGTAGGAGAAGGAGAGCGATTTGTTAAGAAGCGAAGATCTGTTTTCGAACAAGAGGAGACTCTCCTCTCTGCTTGTAACGAATCGCGGGTTGCTGTAAGGATTCGTTAAGAAAAAATACTTATGTAAGGATTTTTCGGATAAAATTCTTAATTTTTTATGGGTTCCACGAATTATTTAATTATTTTTTCCTAAGGATTTCTCCCTAAGGACCTCCATTGCGGATGGTCTAAGACACGAAACACACGTAGATATGTCACTCCACGTGTTTTTTGTCCCTACAACAACTTCTCGCCATGGGAAAACTACTGTTTGGACCATTGATTTTCAAGAATTTCCTGATTCAACCCGTAACTTTTGTTATACAAAGTTAGACCCCCTAATAAACTAGAGTTGATTAATATAGTTTTAATTCGGTTTCGGATTACCAATAATAGAACTCAGAATAAAACTTATGTTTGAATTGTCTCGTTTTCAAAGTACATAAAAATTCACAAAAATTTGGTAGGATTTTTTTTTTTTGGGGGGGGGGGGGTTATCATTTTTACTCCAATTTGATTTGCATCCATTATTTCGATTTGTTTTCAGACTTTGTTAAGTAGATAGAAAATTCTGGCAAAAAACTTGAGAGGTTTAGTCTTTAAAACAAACCAATTCGGAGTAGTGTTTATCAACAACTAGTTATCTTACATATATTTGATATGGGAGAAAAAATAAATTGAATATCACACAATACAAATAAAATCCGTTTGTATCAGTTTTGAGTTGTTTTGTTTTCGAAGTTAAGAAGATTCATATGTTTTGGTTGATACTTTTGTTTTTTCTTACCATATTTACTCTAATTTGATTTCACAAGAAATTATTTTAATTTAGCTTCAGATTTTGAGTTGATATAGATCAAAATTTGGTAATAACCTAGATGATTTAGTTTTTTCTTACAAACCAACTCTGGGTAGTTTTTTCCAACAACTTCAATTAGTTAATCTAACATACATTTGAATTGAAAGAAAGTAAACTTTGCAATACATATAAATTCTGATCACATATAATTTAGTTTTTAAGTGATAAATATACACATTGTAAACTTTATTCATCGATATATATGTTTAACTTTCAAACTAAACTATTTCATATATTAACTCTCCAAATTTATTTTGTACTAAATATGAACAAGTGATGAAAATATGATGAGATTGAGTGAGTAAACATTTGAACCGAGCAAAAAATGAATACTAGGCCTACTAATCCATGAATTGTCTGATCTATTATATATGTTCCATATAAAAATTTAAACGATTGAGTGACTGACCATACATAGCTAAAATGTCTTATTTTTGTTTGTTGATTTGTAAAATAGTCTACTTAGAACTTTGATTGGTCTATGACTACATATTACGTATCATTCTTCTTCAAACTCCTCATTAATTAGTTCGGGGTTCTTGCATAAATTTTGTAACTAGATTACAAAGTCAAAAAAATTTTGATTAGAGATTGATTGGTTTTTTCTATTTTTCTTTAACTTTTGAACCACGTTGCTTTTCGTCAATGATTCCAAGTATATCGTTTCTTTATCCAGTGGTACAAAGTTTTTGATGCGAGCCGTGGTGGTTGCTCCGTGTATATTAATCAGAAATATGAATGGTCATATTCACTTACCTCAACAGGCGTCACTCCCAAATCGATGATGCAAGCCCTTTTTTTTAATCCAAGTGCCTTTCACTATGTTTGCTTGTCAGTGACACTGATGACAATATCAGCCTTCCTTATTATCTCTTCAGGATTCTTACTCTTTGGATCGATGATGGTTGACATGGCTCCCCCATTCTACAATACAAAAGAGTGCATTATTATAAGACCCAAGTTGTGTCTCAGAGAAACATATATCATTCATTACCTTTAGCAACATAGCAGTGGGAAGACATATGTCGTTGGTGCTGCCAATCACTACTGCTCTCTTTCCTTTCATATCAACACTATACCTCTTAAGTAACTCTATGCAGGCCCTTGCATTCGGTGGAGGAAACAACGGTGCTTTGAGCCCCACGGCCATTTGTGTCATGATCAGTGGGTGGCTACCATCAATGCTCTTCTCAACGCTAACACAGCTTATTATCTTAAGCTCGTTATAAGTGTACGTAATATCATCCCAAAAGAAATCATTATCAAAGAATATCCCAACAACAATCATTATAGAGATTTAATACTAAATATGAGAGTATAGGGAGAAAACTTACAAGTGGTAGAGGCCGCTGAATCACAATACCATGTACATTAGGGTTTGTGTTTAGAGATGATACCGAGTTGATCAAATCTTGCTCAGTAGAGTTTTCAGAGAGACACACCACCATTGTTGTAATGCCAACATCTTCACAAGCTTTTGCCTTGATGCTAGCATAAGCTAAACAATCTTTCCTGTCTCCCACCACTATCACGGCTAAGCAAGGTCCCACATCCAGTGGTTGAGAGCTCAGATCCCGTATTTCTAGGGCAAAGTTGAAAGACTCTTTTGTCAAATTTGTTTTAACTTCATCATCGAGAACACCTTTCAACAACTTAACCTTGTTCTCCGCAGCCTTCTCCAGTGCAAGTGACTGTTCACCCCAAAGCATGAGTTGAGTAACTTCCTGTTTTGCTCTTATTGCAGAGATATGTACTCTCTTAACAACCTCTTGCAACCGTTCTGATTCCTTATTCATCCCATATCTCTTTATTTCCAACCTCATTACACGAACTTGCAAAGTTACCAAATTGACTACCATCTCAGCGTTGATAACCGCATTTTCCACCGCTTTTTTAGCCACAGACTCTTGACATATTAACTCATGAACCAAGTGAAGGTTTTTTATCACATCGTTCCAGGCCTTGGAAGCTTCTTTCTCCAGGGATAACATGAGATCAATCCCTTTCAAAATCACCTTATTTCTGCACCTAATAGCCTCTACTTCCTCACAGGCCCTATCAAGTTCAGACTGTTGATTCTTCATCAACAAAGACCTTGTCTCTACAGAAAGAAACTATGCCTTGGACCAATTTACCATAAGGTGCACCTCCTCTTCTGCCTCTAATGCAGAGGTCTGTTCTTTTATTGCAGTAGCAGCTAAACTGTTTGTTTCCTCCACAAGATCCTCTCTTCTAGTCTTCACACCTCTGAGTTTTAGCTGGAAAGTTGTGCACTTTGAACTCCACTCCTTCACCTTGTTTTGAGCAGAGATGATGGCTTCTTCTTTATTGTTGACACCACCATCTCCAGACTCGTTCTCTTCAGCGTTTAGTAAAGCATGGAGCTTTGACTCAGCCAAAGATAACTCAGTAGATGCCACTTGAACTTCCCCACTTACAACAGACTCTTCAGCCATAGTTTCTTGAAGCGCAGAAAGTCTTTGCTTGAAATGATTCCACGCATGGTCCGATTCAAGAAGAAGCATCACTGAGCGCTCGATGACCTCTTCGATCATGGAATCCCTAAATCGACGACGTTCTTTATCATCACTATCTTCGTTTCCGTCATATCCATTCATATCTCCCAATGAACCACCAACTCTACGATTCATACTAGATCCCAACGTTCTTGGAAACAGATTTCCATAGAAACTGAAGGAGAAAATAGTACAATCATCTGGCTTCACACTACACACAAAACTCACATGAGAATCAATCCAACGTTTCGTACCTGTTGATGTAGAGACAAGACGAAGCTATAGCAGAGCATAAGTAGTTCATGAAGTGCGACATGAACTAGGACAAGGGACGCGTGATGTTAGAGAGGCATAAGGCGTGAACGAAACATTAAAGAAAGATTTAATGAAGACTTAGAGAAAAAAGGGAAGTCTTGGAGAAGAAGCAATCGATCA
>JABAYD010004019.1:0-11304 GCA_014822095.1 Diplotaxis tenuifolia
TAAGTTTTGATGGTGAGAGCTCTGAAAATCGTGTCTTGCTTTTGTCCTTGGCCTTCTGCTTATATACTCCTCCTTAGTCGGTTTGGTCCTTCCTTTTTCGCCCTGATTCGAGTTTATTGGAAATCTTTCATTTATCTCGATCTTTCCATTTATCTTTGGAAATCCTCTATATATCTTCGGAAATATTCTGTTTATGTCCAACTTGACATTTATCTTCTTTTTGCAAGTAAATGGTCAAACTGTCATTGCATCTTTGGGCTGGACTTCATCTAAATCATAGATGGACTTTTATCGCGATTTGGGGCTTTCCGAGCTGTTTTGCGATAAAAACCGTTTTATGACTTCGGACGAGATCGTTTCCTAATGCGATGACGTTTCCATAATACAAACTCGAGTTAATCGTGTTGTTATACAATATACGATGTTTCGTCTAATCGCTACCGTTTTAGACGATGTACTCGAGTTTTCACGAGAAAACAAGATTTTGTGGTTTTTATCGTAAAACTCGACAGGTAAGATGGATCGAGATGAGACAAGTGACATTCCAATCATTGTTCAGAGCATGATTGGAATTGATGGACATATGCTTCGTGTCGGGAACGCAGGAAGGAAGGCTCGGGACGGACAGCTCGACGTACGGCGAACCGAACCAGATTGGTTCAGCTCGCCGTACGGCGAGCTGGTTTGAGGTCACCAGCTCGCCGTACGGCGAGCTGAACCGGCTGGTTCGGCTCGTCGTACGTCAGACTGGTTCAATCGAACGATGCTCGTAGTGCGGTTTGATGTGGTTTTTTGCGGTTTTTGCTTAGCTTGGACATTCGTGTAATCAGAAATTGTTCAATTCGTTCTTCCGAGATGACGATTTCCAAGTTTTGCGTGGATTTCCTTTGTTCGGAAAGTCCTTAACGTTTTATAAAACAACCTTTCGTACTTTACAAAACGTAACTTTGTTTTTGCGGAGAGTTTTGGTCATTGATTCCGTCGTACCGATTTTGACCCCAACAGGAGATACTCACCCAACTTTTGTTCTTCTTTTCACCCGAAATTATAAAAAATAATATTTTATTGTTACGGGCTTTTGCGTTTTTAAAAAATTTGAATTTCAAAACCCAAGCAAAACTCTAACTAAACACCCTAACTACTTCCTCCTGGTATTGGGTTGTAAGTGTGACCCAGAATGAAAATCTCTTAAAATGTCATTAAAACCCAAAATGTGACCCAGAATGAAAATCTCTTATATAAATATATAAGGTAGAAAATTAAATAACTTATGGAGAGTAAATAGTAATCAAATCGAGAGCACAAAACGTAATCATCTTTTGTCATTTTATCGCAAAACTTAATTTCTTTTGTGCATATGAAGTCTTAAAGATAATTTCTTTTACCCTAAGCCTAAGTACATACCTAAATCTGAAGCGGAAAAAACCGAATCTGGATCCGAGCCGTGATACAAAAATATCCGAGTTGGACTTATGAGTTTAGTACTTTGGGTTTTGATTATAATCTAAACCGAACTAAAATTCGAACTATGATAAGTATAATATGTTAATGATTTTATATATGTGAAGGTAATTTATATATTTATAGTATTCGAAATATTTTGTAGTTTGTTTTTTTTTGTTTTTAATATCTTTTAGTTATTTTAAATAGTTTAACTAATTTTCAATAAGATTTATGAAGAATTTAAATATTTTTAATCAAATTTTGAGATTTAAAAATATATTTTGGGATGATTCAGATAGTGGTTACAATTCAATCCAAACTAAATTGAGAATTAACCAAACCGAATCCAACCCCATAATTAGTAAAACTGGAATGAAATTTATGAGCATAATACCAAAATTAGAAAATAGGTATTAGTCAAACCAAAATCAATAAGTTTCCAAAAGGTCCATGCCTAGTGATAATTTAAAATACCAATATTAAGATAAAAAACGTATCACGCGCATGCACACTGGTTATCATCTAGTGGAATATTCAATATATATTCACAAACACAACACTTGAAATGGAAAGAACTGTCACGGGCCAGCATAATTCTCGGTACGGAATCTGGTCATTGTCTCCTAAACGAATTATTCTCTGAAATTAGACGGAGAGTGCATATGATTAGCTCTGTAAATACGGATATTAATAATAACCTTAAGATCATTGATTATCAAATAATAATATTAATCAACATTTTAAATAATCAAAAGGGAAAAAGGTTTGTTTAGCCGCGCCAATGGAGCGCACCATTTCCATCTGAAAATAAAGTAGAAGCCAACCAATTAAAAAAAGATTAATAATAAAAGATTTGAAATAAGACG
Source organism: Diplotaxis tenuifolia (assembly GCA_014822095.1). Classification (NCBI taxonomy): domain Eukaryota; kingdom Viridiplantae; phylum Streptophyta; class Magnoliopsida; order Brassicales; family Brassicaceae; genus Diplotaxis; species Diplotaxis tenuifolia. The sequence continues at coordinate 2,310 of JABAYD010004019.1, forward strand.
AAGCCACATGCCTTGAACCAAAGTTACCGTTAAGTCTATATGTACCAGACTTGGAAGTAAATCGTTTCCTTCTCATAAATCCAACGGTCATATTCTCATCCTAGCCGTTCTTTCTTTCTTAAAAAAAAAAAGATAAAGCTTTTTTATTTTTGTTTTTATCTTCCTCTTTCATAGTCACTTGCCTATATCATTCCCTTGTTCAGATTCGTCTGTATCAGACTAGGATCTCTTTGTTTAGTGCTCTTCTTCTAGTCTCTTTGGAGGGTTTTCTATTGAAAGAATCAAAAACAGAAAAATGGTTAACCCCTGTGAGAACGTTAAACCAACTACAACGACGATTCTTCAAGGTAATATGATAATTATCTAGAGTAATAAGAAAACTCGAGGTCTTGACAATGGAGAGATTCTGACATCTGTCCTGTGTGTGTGTGTGTGTGTGTGTGTGTGTGTGTTGTGTTTTAGATGAAACGAGAAGTAGAAAGTTCGGGCAAGAGATGAAGAGGGAAAAGAGGAGAGTTTTTGGTGTGATTAATCAGAATCTTATTGGTGCAAGAGGCTATCCTTGTGTTGTCAACAAGAGAGGAAACTTATCCAAGTAAAATTCAACAAAAACTCTCTCTCTATGTCTCAAGTTCTTGTCTTTTAGTTTGATTGTTACTTATGGGTTTTGGGATGATATGAATCGGTAGGCAAGAAGAAGGATGTCAAAAGAAGAAGCTTGATCCTCTACGATCCTCAGCTACAAGGTACAAAGCTTGAGCCTTGAACCTTTCACTTCTTATCTGTGTTTTGTCTTGATTCGATATGACAGACAATATGTTTTTTGATATTGCAGATCTCGAGTTGAAGAGCCCTTGTTGTGTCAAGATGAGGTGAAGAAGAAGCTGAAGCCAACAGTTCCAAGCGCAAATGAAGAAGAAGCAACATTGGACCAACCAGTGCCAATGTCTCTGGAGAAGCCATACACAAGCATCATCACTGAAGCTGATCCAATGGTAAACACAATTTAATCCAACGATCTTAGCTTTGAATGCAAATCGATTAAACAAAAGTGAAACTGACAGGAAGAAATTGAGATGGAGGATGTAAAAGTGGAAGAACCAATCTTGGATATAGATGTCTCAGATGCCAAGAACTCACTTGCAGCTGTAGAGTATGTCCAAGATCAATACGCATTTCACCAAAAAATGGAGGTGAAAATTTGGTTTTACTTGTTACGTGTATTTGAAGCAACATGAGGCTTGGGTTTGTCTGAAAAGAAGTTTCTTTGGTTTGAATGTGCAGATGTTTAGCTGTGTTCCAGTAGATTATATGTTGCAACAAATCGACTTAAACGAGAAGATGAGAGCTATACTAATCGACTGGTTAATCGAGGTGCATGACAAGTTTGATCTGATGAACGAGACACTGTTCCTGACGGTGAATCTGACAGATAGATTCTTGTCCAAGAAAGCTGTGTTGAGAAAGAAGCTTCAGCTTGTAGGGTTAGTGGCTTTTTTTAGCTTGCAAGTACGAAGAGGTTTCGGTTCCTCTCGTTGAAGATTTAGTACTCATTTCTGACAAAGCTTATACGAGGACTGATGTTCTACACATGGTACAGGCTATGTTGACTTTTCTTACATAGAAGAATTGAGTCTTGTCTTGTTGATACCAATGATTAAAATGGTTATGTTCTCTCTGCAGGAGACGACAATGTTGAGCACTTTGCAATTCAATGTATCCTTGCCTACACAATACCCTTTCTTGAGAAGATTCCTTAAGGCAGCTCAAGCAGACAAGAAGGTAAGAGTTACAAGAAACTGACAATTAATCATTTTTGAACTTGAATTGTGAAAATTTAGAATAATGACTAAGAGTGAAACTATATCTAAAAACCAGTGTGAGGTTTTGGCATCGTTCTTGATCGAGCTTGCCCTTGTGGAGTATGAGATGCTTCGGTTTCCACCTTCGTTACTAGCTGCCACAGCGGTGTACACTGCTCAATGTACACTTGATGGTTTCAGACATTGGAATAGCACGTGTGAATATCACTTTCAGTATTCTGAAGACCAGCTCATGTAAGTCTCCCTCCATCTTCATTCACAAAACAAACTAATTCTTCTATCAATGAACACAAAAAAAAGGGTATTAAGAGAAGACCAATTTTGTTTGCCAAATACTGATCTCGTGTGGTTTTGCAGGGAACATCAGAGGGCGGCTACAGGGAAATTGACAGGAGTATATAGGAAGTACAGCACATTCAAGTTTGGGTACATAGCCAAGTGTGAAGCTGCACACTTTCTTGTTTCCGAGTCTCATCATCCTTAAGGCTGCAAAGACAGTGACATTTTGTACAGCTCTGTTGACACAAAAGTAAAACCAAATCAATTTGTCTGAAGTTTGATTCTGATTCTGTTCCTTGTTCACTTTACTTGTAACTTTCGGTTTACTATATTTAGCAATAATGCGAGTCTGATCAAGTCAGTTTTATCCCATCATTACCTCGGATCTTTAGATAGCAACATCATTACCTCAGATCTTTAGATAGTAACATATCATCAATTCATATTTTAATTTTATAGATGTATCTTCAATACCTTTTGTGCTTATTTCGTTTTGTTCGTTGTAAAAACATTGTAAAACCTATGTGGTTGAGTTGTAAATGACAAGTAAAAACATTTCGTTGTAAAAACGAATTTTATTTACCTACCAAGCTCGAAAATTTCCTATGTATAGATCATTTTATCACTCCTCTAAGCACACAAACAAATACAAAAAAAAAAGAATGAAAAAAAATCAAAACATTCAAATCATAGTCACCGGTATAGTTTCTAACCAATTCCTCATAGCTTTTTCCCAAGTAGATTTGGAGTTGTTAGGAACTGTTCCGTTGATTGTAAAAAAAAATCAAAACACAATTTATAACTGAAGGGAGTGCATAGTCACCATAATAGTTCTTATCCTCATAACTTTTCCTCATGGAAATAGCTCGAGGCTTTTCCTCGAGTAGATAGCTCGAGGAAAACTATGGAGGGGGGGGTTGATAAAAATTGTTCCAATGATCGTAAACTCCTTTTAGTTTTTTTTTTTTACATTACAGTCGTCGTAAATTCGTCGTAAATTTACAACGATATTACTTCGAAAATGACCAATTATTTATTCGTTAGAGTTTTAAATATTTTTTAAAGCTTCATAGTAATTTCATCGTAAATTACAACGCATATACGACGAAAACTCAGTTTCGTCGTAAAAACATGTAAATTAACAAGAGTTTTACGATGACATCTTAGTTTTGGGTAGGTGGAAACGTTTTTAAAGTGTAGCTCAACTACTACAAGTGTTTTTGTAAATTCGTTGTAGCAAAGAGGTTAAAAAGTTGTAAACTCCTACTAAATTAATTTCCTTGTAAATCACTTGTAAATGTTTTCACCTACCAAACCCAAAAAATCTCTATATATATATCAACATTCTCATTCCAAATCTACACAAACGAAAAAAAAAAGAAAAACAAATAAAAAATATCTGGAGGTGAAATATTTACGAATTACGGAGTTGGATGTATACGCATAAAGATTATGCCGGTATAGTGACGAATGCATTTCTTGCCGGGCTAAAGACATTCATGTACCAGGCAGACTGTACACCGCTCACGCAGGAAAGCGGTAAAATGTTATGTCCTTGTCTGAAGTGCAAAAATACAAAATTTGCACGTAGTGAAACTGTATGAAAACATTTAGCACACAGATGGTTTACAACACATTACTATATTTGGTTTCAACATGGAGAAGGTTATGGTGGAAATGAAGCTAGTAGTAGTAATAGTAATTATCAGAATGCTGGTAATCAGGAACCGAATCATTTGTATAACGAAAATAGTTACCATCAGGAGGAACATATGGTAGATCATGATAGGGTTCACGACATGATTACTGATGCATTTTTAGAAACTACTACAACAATAGCTGTTGAAACTGGAAATGTCAAAGAACCTAATTTGGATGCAAAAAGGTTTTATGAAATGCTAGATGCTGCAAATCAACCAATCTACACTGATCTTAGAAAAGGTCTCTCTAAATTGTCTCTAGCAGCTAGAATAATGAATATTAAAACGGATCATAATTTATCTACGAATTGCATGGACGCATGGGTCGAGTTGTTTAAAGAGTACTTGCCATAAGACAACGTGACAGCTGAATCTTATTATGAGATTCAGAAATTGGTTTATAGTCTTGGGTTGCCTTCGAAGATTATAGATGTTTGCATCGACAACTTCATGATCTACTGGAGAGACGATGAGAGTCTAGAAGAGTGTCAATTATGCAAGAAGTCACGATTCAAACCGCGAGGTCGGGGGAGGAATAGGGTACCGTACCAAAGGATGTGGTACTTACCAATTACAGACATGTTGAAAAGATTATATCAATCGGAGAGAACTGCTGGAGCGATGAGGTGGCATGCTGAACATGTCCAGAGGGATGGTGAGATTGCTCATCCATCAGATGCAAGAGCTTGGAAACATTTCAACAAGATACACCCTGATTTCACCAGTAATATTCAGAATGTTTATCTTGGATTATGTACAGACGGATTTAGTCCTTTTGGAATGTCTGGAAGACAGTATTTTTTGTGGCCAGTCATTCTTGCGCCATACAACCTACCTCCACAGATGTGCAAGAAAGAAGAATTTCTATTCTTGACAATATTAATTCCTGGTCCGAAGCATCCAACGGTCGCTAGATGTTTTTCTTCAGCCATTGATACAAGAGCTGAAGGACTTGTGGTCAGAAGGGGTGACGACGTATGATTGTTCTTTGAGAAAAAAAATTACGATGCGAGCAGTTCTGCTGTGGATGATTAGTGACTTTTCTGCCTATGGGATGTTGTCTGGATGGACTACATATGGAAGGTTATCTTGTCCACATTGTCTTGAATCGACGAATGCTTCTCAACTGAAGAATGGTAGGAAGAGTTGTTGGTTTGATTGTCATCGTCGATTTCTTCCCCTTACCCATCTACGCCGAAGAACTAAGACATTGTTTAGGTACAAAAAAACGGTCAGGGATAGTCCTCCTCCATATCTCACTGGTGAACATATCTTAGCGCAAAGTGATTACTACGGAGCTCAAGAAATCGTTCCGCGTGGAGGAAATTGGCATGTTCCTGAAATTATGCCTGATGGGTATGAGGCAGTCACAATTGACATAAAAGAGTATATTTTTGGCAACTGCCTTATTGGAAGGATCTTCTTTTACGCCACAACCTCGATGTTATGCATATATAAAAGAACTTCTTTGACAACATCATGAATACAATACTGAACGTCTCAAGGAAGACAAAAGATAGCAAAAAATCAAGGATGGACTTACCTGATATTTGCTCAAGAAGTGAATTACATATCCAAAGTAATGGAAGTCTTCCAGTTCCTAGCTTCCGATTATCATCAGAAGCGAATACGAGTTTGTCTAACTGGGTTGCATCAAAAGTTAGGTTCCGTGATGGTTATGTTTCAAATCTCTAGGTGTGTTGAAAAATGTCAACAATTCTGAGGAATGAAAAGTCATGATTTTCAAGTGTTTATGCAACGACTCATGTCATTCGCTTTTGCTGAGCTGCTTCCATCAAATGTACATGAAGCACTTGCAGATAATTTTATTTATTAATCAAAATTATCTGCAAGTGCTTCATGTACATTTGATGGATTACGAATTGTTATTAATGGGGTTATTTTTTTCAATATACAGCCATTGGAGCATTCTTCAGAGACCTAAGCACATGTACATTTATCGAACAATTTCATGAGAACATTCTGATCATCCTGTGCAACCTAGAAAATATATTTCCTCCAGCATTTTTGATGTTATGGAACATCTTGTAGTCCACCTCGCATACGAGGCACTGCTTCGTGAACCTGTTCACAACAGATGGATGTGCCCTATGAGCGCTCCATGAAACATTTGAAGGGGAAAGAAAAAAATCTTTCAAAGGTGGAAGGTTCGATACCTGCTGGAAGTTTGACAGCAGAAACATCTCAATTCACATCATGCTACTTTGCACCAACAGTTCGTACTAGGAAAAGAGTTTCTAGAAGATATGATGATGGTGGTTCCCACGTATCCCATAAAGGATGTTCCTGACATTTTCTGTCAAATTGGACGGTTTGGTGGTAGATTGAGAGAAATATGGTGGTCTATTGAAGAGGTTAAGCATAGTGCATACACTTATATTTTGCTCAACTGTAAGCATGCAGTGATGCGTTCATTTTGAAAGGTAAATAGTGATATGTATTTTAATTATATGAATTGATGTCAATTATATGAAGTGATATACATTTTTTTTGATTTGCAGGTCGTTTGTAACACAAGTTGAAGAAGCAATACTTGGAATATCTGTAACCGAACTGGAGCGACGAAAAGATCAACACTATGTCACGTGGTTAAAATCTCAAGTAATATAGTTCACTCGAATATAAAGTAAATGGTGAACACTATAGTATGAAATATTTACGTTATAATTTTTTGTAGGTTGAAGAAGACGATCCATATTATCCGCATGGTTTCACGATTTGGTCCAAGGTCCCGTATCAAAAGTCACCACATCATCTATGTATTTTACACGAGGTCTTACCTTTCATACATACGACTATGGGAGTCGCCAGAAAAACAAGTAACTACGGAATATGTGTGAAAGGCAAAACATACTTTTATGGAATTTTGCATAAGATTCTTGAAGTGGAGTTTGTGGGGTTATTGAAGCTGAAATTTTTCCTCGTCAAATGTGACTGGTTCGACCCTGTTGTGAACAGGGTGTTCACTTTAACAAATTTGGTGTTGTGGATGTCAACTCTCTAAGAAGATACAACAAATTTAAGCATTTCATCTTAGCTTCCCAAGCCGAGCAAGTAAGCTTCATCCCATATCCCCGCCTTAGAAATTTGAGGATAACTTGGTTAGTTGTTATCAAGATTACACCTCGTGGGCGAATAATTGCCGGAGAAGAACCACCTTTGCAAAAAGAACCACCGTTGCAAGTAGAAGTACCTCATCAAGAAATTGATCAAATCCTTCTTATGATCCCGATAACCGTCAGTATGAATATATTCCCGAAGATGTGACAGATCAAGCTGGCGAAGACAAGTTTGATATGAGTGATGATGATTCTTCTGATGTTGATAAGAACTCGAATGATTCTGAATGATGTAAAATGTGTACCAAATGTTGTGTTTCTTACATAATCTGTGTACCAATTGTTTTGTATAATTATTATTCATTTGGGTTTTAAAAATCTGATTAAGAGTTTAGGGTTTAGAAAAATTGGAAAAAGAGGATGAATGTGTATAAGAGTTAAAGAGAAGAAGAAGAAGAGGTGAAGTTGTAAGACAAATAACTTCGGGGTGTAGGAAATTGATTTTCGAGGATTATATTTTTCACGTAAATTCCTCGTAAAAAACGCGGCCCTGGTAAATTCATCGTAAAGTCGTCGTAATACAGACGACGTAACTTCGTCGTAAAAAATGCGGGCCTGGTACTTTCGTCGTAAAATAGGCCACGTAAAGTCGTCGTATAAATAATTTCGTAGTAAAATGGGCCACGTAAATTCATTGTAAAAAACGCAGGCCTGGTACATTCGTCGTATTGTTACGTGGATGCAGACGAAAACCAATTCTCTATAAAAACAACAACACTGATGGCTAGTGCATTCATCCATAATTCCTCTCTCTCTCTCTCTCTTTTTTAGTTTAGGTAGTTAGTTAGGTGGATAGTTTAGGTGGTTAGCTTAGGGAATTAGTCTAAATGATTAGTTTAGGTATTTATTTTAATATAATCAAGATGATGACATTAATTTTTTAATTATGTTGTAGATGGCTCTAGAATTAGACCACATGTCCGCCCCACTTATGCTGAGATGTTTGGCGATGGTGTCGGGACATCTTCTACTGGACCGTCGTCATCCGAGGCTGTCCCTAACTCTCAAGCGTATTATCCCGCCAATGAGATTCCCTATCCGATGCCTCCACCTCATGCTCCAGCACCCCCTCTTCCTGCACATGATCCCGCTCCAGCTGCTGGTGAGCATCTTCATCCAGATTTGCGAGTACCTCCATCTGCCCCTTCAGCTACATATACTGTGGAGGATCTTCTTCGCCAACCGGCCCGAGAGGGTTTATAAATTATTGATCCTGATCGACCTCGGGGTACTTTTTGGTAAGTTTTTATTAAGTTAAACATTTTTATTAAATATTTTTTCTAACAAATTGGTATAATTTTCAGGTTTGGAGCCAACAATCGTGTCATCCGGAGTGTTTCTGACACGGTAAAGGGCTATTTTCTCGAGGTCCATCCGAACTGGACAATGACTCCAGAGCACGTTAGGAGAACGTGGTTCAAAATGATTGCGAAAAATATTTTTAAATTTTTAATTAGTAAATAGTATTACAATATGTATTTTAATATGGAGCAAAAAACTTTTTTATAGCAAAAGTGGCATTGGAACATATCGCTCACCGAGAAGGTGAAGGTGGAATTTGAAGCAAAGGCAAACTCTGTCTTGCCAACACCGTCTCGGATTGGATTGAAAAATGGGAATACCTTGGTTATAAGGCGAAGCCCACCGGGATCTCGACGCATGTATGGGATGGCCTCATCGCCTTTTGGAGCCATCCTGAGTCGATAAAGAAGTCCAACTCCTGCTCTACAGCCTGGAGAACGAAGGATAAAAACGGTAATGACCCCATGCTTCATAGAACCGGGCAACAACCTCACGCCGGGATCCGTATAGATGCCGTAAGTTTAATTCTAAATATTTAATTTAATTCTTTTAATTTTTTTATTAACTAAATTTCTTTTAAAAATTTAACTTTTTTGTGTAGTATGAGAAGACTGATGTTAGGAGTTTTCAAGGCTTTTAAGGCAAATATTGTAGTATAAATGATTGTCGAACAAGTTCCGAGGGATTTATAAGCACTAAGAATGCAAGTACTAGCTTAATCTAAGTGCGGTCATGTAATTTGATTGGTTTT
>JABAYD010004020.1:0-11018 GCA_014822095.1 Diplotaxis tenuifolia
ATCCAAAAATTAAAATCAAAATCAGATTCAAAACAATACAACCAAAAAATCAAAATCAGATTCAAAATCTGAACATGATACCAAAACAATAAAGAAATCTCACAGATTCAATAGCAGCATGATCTTGTTGGATCCATACCCGACGCTCAGTTCCTCAGGGGATGAAGAAGAATAGAAACGTTTGGGAGCCAAAGAGAAAAAAACTTTTTTGTCTACAAATTAAATAATGATCATGTGTGTTGATATGGCAATTTAGAGACTTCTAATTGGGGGAATATAAAATCCAAGGTGTACAGGCTAAAAGGAGTTTATTATGTTCTTTTAATATAGTTAGATAACATTTAGCTCATTGATATTGATATTGATACGGTTATACCCTTCTTACATTTAGATTTTTTAAAAAGTAAAATTAACTATTATTTTTTTTTGGTTTAAATTTTTTCTATTTAAACAAAAAATTGTTATTTAACACTTGTCATACTCTTAAATTTGAAAAGTAAACTTTATATAATAAGATATCCATGTGTCAGAGTATAATTAGCAAGATTACGTGTGATTTAGTATATGATAATATAAAAACCCAACAAAGAAATAAAAGAAAATTAAAACGCTGATTAAAATCCATTTGCTTGAGTTCATGTGTTGCTTCTTTCGCTAAGCATCTCATCTTCTTCCGTAAGAGCTTCCATTCTTTCTCGGAAGTTTCCAATTCATTCCTATTGTTCTTTGTTTTATCAACATCAGATGGACGGAGGCGGAGGTGATAGTGGTTCAGTGGCAGCCCTTGTTCAACAGAAAGCACGTGAGGCTTGGAGGATCTACCAGCATTACCTTGACAATACCACTCCTCATGTTACGTACAGGTGGATTGGGACTCTTGTTGTGGCCCTTGCCTTTTGGTTGAGGGTTTTCTATATTCAGGGTTCCTACGTCGTCGCTTACTTTCTTGGGATCTACCTTGTGAACCTGCTTATGTGGTTCATGTCCCCTCTTGATCCCGGGGGATCTGATGGACCTTCTCTTCCTACTAGAGGGTCTGATGAGTTCAAGCCTTTTATCCGCATTCTCCCTGAGTTCAAGCTCTGGTAATCATAATGGTAGTAGATATATGAATGCTTTTTTTTTGTTCGTCACAATCTTACTTGGAATTCTGACTCTCTCAGGTACTCGATGACAATTGCATTCTCCATTGCGTTTGTGATGACATTCTTCTCGGTCTTTAACGTGGCTACGTCATGGCCTCTCCTACTTTGTGTTTGGATCATTCTCTTTGTTTGCCACATCAGAGACCAGATTGCCCACATGATCAAGTACAAGTACAACCCTTTCATCTTCGGCAAACAGGTAAATTACGTCTTGTTAAACTTCTTAATCTGTCTCCTAGTAGTGCATCTGTAAATTTGCATTGATGATTGAGAGATACTGCTGAGATTAGATTAGTTACGCTAATGGTTTTGTGTGGCAGAATTATGGTTGGTGGACGAAGCGCCAGCGGCCCACGTGGGGGCTGACCCTTGGTTTGGTGTGGCAGCAATTGGTTGGTGGACCAAACGCCAGCGGCCCACGTCCGGGCTGATCTGACCAAATTTATGAATTAGAAAATCATTTAGGAATATATTTACATATACAAAAATAAAAACTATGCAGCTACAAGGGAAGGATTTAGAGGAAAAACAAAAACGATGTAATTAAAATTAGCAGTAGAAAATTGTTCTGTTGCAACTTGCAATAGAGCCACTTCTATATTTATATGATTTTCTCAACCTTTTTGAAGAATTCTCCCCAAAACTGGATTACTATGTTGGCTATACCTGCCTCTTCCAATGGGCAGTGTATTGCGCATTGGACGAAACTCGCATGACCCTGTGAACTACCGAATGGTTAGAAATTTCATTATCATACAAACAAAAAAAAATACCAATGCAAGACAGACAGATTAGAAATTTATTACAACAATTAAAACCCTTCCAAAGCCTTTCCATTCAAAATGGGTCATCATAAGACGAACAAGTTCAGTTTAATTGATTCATTATACTGGAGAAGCACAAAGAAATATATTTTACCCTAAATTACACTGAAATATAATGGAAAAAGTGTCATGGAGTGACTTAACTTCTCCTATTTATTTAGTTTTCCAAAGGTTTAGAGGTTATGAGAAAGAGTTTAGTGTTTTTAAAATTTAGTGTTTAATGTTTTTATTCCGGTTATGGATTTATCTGATATTTGATGATTTATCCAAAGATTTAAGGTTTAGTGTAGAGTTTAGGATTTAGTGTTTTGATAACGGTATTAACAGTATATTGTTTTTTTTGCAACCACTATTTTTTTATCTTTTTTATTTCAAAAACATAATATAAGTTGACAAAAAAAAATTTATTTTTTAAAGATATCAAATATCAAATAACCTTATATTATTGGTTGGTGAAACTAGTAGGTGAACCCAAAAATATATATTTTAATTTTTATAGCTGTTTTTTTTCTGCAACTAAGTTTTTTTTTCTTATTTTTGTTTTTGTTTTCAAATTATTAAACATATCCATGAGTCAGAGTCTAATTGGCAAGATGACTTGTGATTAGTATATGACTAGTGAAACCGTCCCAAATTATCTATATACTCTGTTCAAAAAACTATTAATCATATTTTTATCATTTATATTAATGATATATTTAATTTAATGAATAATTACTAAAGTAATAACTAGGTTTCAATTCTTAATTTTTTCACATTTTTCTGTTTATTTTTTTTCTTATATTTATATTTGCACCATGTTCAATCGCTCAACTTGCACATGCTATTAGACGTCCATGAACACTTGGATGCGATTTTCAATATGAAAGAAATAATAAAAGAATATTAGCTGTATGGATATAGATGCGTCAGTCAAAGATCTGAACAAGAAGAACAATCTCATTCTTCTCGGTGTTTGACGTGCCTCAGTCTTGGACTTGCATGCTTACCCTTTGGATCATTTTCATTCTTGTCGCCATGACAGTACAGATCTGCCGCATGATCAAGTACAAGTACAACCCTTTCATCTTCGGCAAACAGGTGATTTAAGTCTTGTTAAACTTCTCAATCTGTAATGCATCCGTAAATTTGCATTGATGATTGAGATACAGCTGAGATTAGTTACGCTAATTCCATAAGTCTTGTTTGTTTTTACTTGGTTATACACTACGTTGCATGGAAGCTGCCCTAAGCCATGGTTCCTGGTTCCGAAACGGAAGCGGGGTAGGAAGCGTGCGGAAGCGTGCGGAAGCGGCCGGAAGCGTGTCGGAATCGCGGTTCCAAAAAAAACAGATTTGGAAGCGTATTGGAACCACTGCTTCCTAGTTGGAAGCGTGTAGATTTCATATTAGAACCGTAAATTAGAAAAGAAAAAAGAAAAATATAAATGTTTTTATGTTTTATTCCCCTAACTGAAAACCCTATTTTTTTAAAAAAAAAGTGGAAACTCAAAAGTCAAAAGACTGCGACTCGTCTCTCTTACAATTTTCATCTCTTTGATAATTCAAAACTGCAGTCCCTCTTCTTTCCGTATCTAGACCAGACAATTGATCAAGGTAATTATCTTTGCACTTTTATTTCTTTGTTAATTATTATATTCTCTTCACTTTTAAAGAAACAGGAGACTTTGTAGCTTTTTATATATGGAATTCGATGATTAGATGGTTAGTATTGGTTGAAACTTGAAACTAAAAGTGAATTTGGATTGTGAATCTAAGGTTAAAGTCTTATATTAAATATTAAACAAGTACAGAGAATCCTCTTTTGGTGTTTCCTTGCGTAGAGTATAGAGATCATATCTGATTATTATGCATTTTTTTCAGAAGTATGAACCCATCTGATAATGATGCCGTGGATGACAAATCACCCTTATGGATTTATGTGAACAAGATTGAAAAGATAGCAAGAGGGAGATCATGGAGGTTTGAATGCAAATTTTGTAATAATGGTACGTTGGATCTCATACTAGAGTTATGATTCATCTTATACAAGAGGAAGTTAAAGGAATCAAAGGATGATTGAAAGTTACTCCACAACAAAGAGATAACATGAAGAAATTGGTTAATGATTGCAAGGAGAGGTTAAAACGTGCAGTTTCTACGCCATTTCCATTACCTTCAACGTCAAGAAAGGCATATGCTTCTTCTCTTGACTATGTCATGAGCTACAAATTTCCTTTAACGTTGAGGAATGGAGAGAAAAGGAATGGATTCAGCTTTGGAAAAGCATTTAACAATCAGGCTATGGAGCAATGTGATGGTGAAATATTTAGAATGTTTTGTACAAGCGGGTTGTCCTTTAACGTTGCAAGAAATCCTCACTACCGCAACTCATTTGTGCGTGCATCACAAATTCCAGGATATGTTCCTCCTGGTTATAATGCATTGAGGACTACACTTCTCCAAAAAGAAAAAAAGAACCTTGAAGTACACTTGCAGCCTTTGAAGGATTCATGGAAACATAAAGGAGTTAGCATATGTAGTGATGGCTGGTCAGATCCTCATCGTAGACCTATTTTAAATCTGTTTGCTGCAAATGAGAGTGGTCCAATGATGTTAAGAGCAATCAACACTCAAGGTGAAATAAAAATTGGTGAGGTGATTGCAGAAATGATCATAAAATGCATCAAGGAGGTTGGACATGAGAATGTGATTCAAGTACTCACATATAATGCTTCAAATTGTGTAAAAGCTGGTGCACTTATTTCGGCTAAGTTTCCTACTATCTTCTGGACACCATGTGTGGTTCATACTTTGAATCTTGTATTGAAGAACATATGTGCACCAGTTTATAATACAAGAAGCAATGTAGAAGTGTATGATGCTTGTTATTGGATAAAGTCTATCAGTGAGGATGTTACTTGGATCAAGAACTTCATTATGAACCATGGAATGAGGCTTGTCATGTTAGCATTGTAATCTTAAACTCCTTACAATTGCTTCTACAAGGTTTGTGTTCTCTTTTGTTAACTTCGATCTTAATTAGATTTTTTTTTTAGAAAATAGGATTATTAAGTTTGTTTTACAGGTTTGCTTCGACAGTTGTGATGCTTAAGAGATTCAAGAAAATAAAAATCGGGTTACAACAAATGGTGATCAGTCCTAAGTGGGATGATTATAAAGATGATGGTGTAGAAAGAGCATCAACAGTGAAGAAGAAGATATTAGATGAGATGTTCTGATATGAGATTGAATATACTTTGTTTTTCACTTTGCCGATATATAATGTGACTAGAGTTGCTGATACTGATAAACCTTCACTTCATCTGGTATAAATGGTGGGAAACCATGATTCAAACTGTGAAAAAAGCTATCTTTAGAAAGGAAGGGAAAGAACTTGAAGATGACTCGATTTTTCGGAATGTTGTACAACCTATTTTGACATCTCGTTGGAGTAAGAGTAACACTCCTCTCCATTGTATGGTACATTGCAAGTAAGTTATAAATTTATTCTAGTTTATTTGATTTATTATCTTACAAACTAAAATTTAAACAGTTTTAATAGTTATTAAGTAACTTTATTGTTATTTATTTTGATGGATACATATATTATAGTTCAGAGTGGCTTGGAGAAGAGAACAATAGAAAAGCTCTACATCAAGATTTGGAGATTACTAGAGAAAGAAAAAACTGCATCATGAAGTATTTTCCAAATCAAGATGAAAGGAGAGAGGTTAACATTGAATATTCTAATTTCTCTTTAAGCTTAGAAGATTTTGGTAGCGTTGATGCAATCCATGATAGATTTATCTTAGAACCTTTGAGATGGTGGGCAGTTCATGGATCTTCAACTCTCAAACTTCAAACCTTAGCATTTAAATTGTTTAGACAGCCTTCTTCATCCTCATGTTGTGAAATGAACTGGAGCACTTACAAATTCATCCATTCTGAAACAAAAAACAAAATTATGCTACAAAAGCTGAAGATTTGGTATTTGTGCATACTAATCTTCGTCTCTTATTAAGAAGAAGTTCTTCTTACAAAGAAAGTCCTAACAAGATGTGGGATGTTGAAGATGACAAATTTGATTCTTTGGATGAGCTTAACATCGGAAGACTTAAGTCTGAAGAGCTTTCCCTTGATGAACACGAACTAAAGACTGTTGTGTTTGATAGAGAAGATGATAATGAGTGAAACACTGATCTTTGAAATCGAACATTTTTATTTTTAGTTAAGTTACTCAATATTTAAGATTTTGTTGGATTTGTATTTCTTAGACACTATTAATTTTAAGAATTTATTTCATATTTGGGTTTACATTATATATATATATATATTTATTTATATATATTTCCAATACGATTCCACTTTTTAATATTTTTTAAAAATACACTTCTACACTTCTATACGTTTCGGCTTCCGCGTACCCGCTTCCGTTTCCATGTCTATAACTTAATACATTTTTAATTGACCATTTTCCTTGGTTTTGTGTGGCAGAGTTATGGTTGGTGGACGAAGCGCCAGCGGCCCACGTGCGTGCTGATCTGACCAAATTTATGGAAAAAAAAACTATGCTGCTTCTATATTTATAATTGTTCTGTTGCAATAGGGCCACTTCTATATTCATATATATGATCTTCTCAACCTTTTTGAAGAATTCTCCCCAAAACTGGATTTACTACGTTGGCCATACCTACCTCTTCCAAATGTTTGGAAACTTGATTATTATACAAACAAAAAAAAAATATATACGAATGCAAGACACAGACAGATTAGAAATGAAATTTATTACAACAATTAAAACCCTTCCAAAGCCTTACATTCAAAATGGGTCATGATAAGACGAACAAGTTCAGTTTAACTGATTCAGCAGAAGGAAAATATTTTACCCAAAATTATTCGGAAATATAATGGAAAGAGTGTCGTGGAGTGACTTACTTCTCCTTTTAGACGTAGTTGTCGAGGATTTCATCAACAGTGGTGTATTTGACATCAGGGTAAAGCTCAGAAGCTTCTACACCAAAGGAAGGCTCGATCTCGAAGTTTGTTTGTCCTCCTTTCACGAATACGCAATGACAAAGTGATAGCAACACGTTCAGTGGAGGTGAAGCTTCTGCAAAAGTAAACAAAAAATACCAACAATGGACACACATATAAACAAAACTTGGAGGAAGAAGACAAGGGTATCAGGATCAAAACCGATTATCTGTTTGAGGATTTCTTCTTCAGGAACGTGGATTCTTTCGACTGTTTTCCCAATCTTTTTCTCCCAAAGAGAGACAAGATCGTTGAAAGAGTAAGTGTTCAACGGTGGCCTAACGTATAAGATCTTGTTTAATGTTCTTGGATCATCTACGGCCTTGATTGTGTAAGTCCCTATGTCTTCTTCCTTGTTAAACACAGCTGCAAAATTAAACACACGAAAAGAAAAAAGGTAAACAGTCAAGTTCTAACAAAGATCTTCTAAGCTAGTGATCATTAGTTAGTTGCTAGCTCTTACCTTTGGGGGTTCCATCACCCATAATGATGACTTTGTCACGTGGAGGAGAAGTAGCACCAGGCTGTGCCAAAGTAGGGAGGAAGTAGCCAGCAAAGAAGTTGCAAGAGACAATAGTGTATGGTATCCCTTCTTCCTTAATTTTCCTACGGAACATTGCTTTTGTAGCATAGGTTGATTTTGCAGGTTCAACACTCTCAGCACGGTCTACATCATTTCCAAACTCCGATGGAAAGAATCTCTGATGTTGACATGGTTCATATCAGCAACAAGAAACCCCAAAACTAATATAAAGACAAAACTATTCTATGCAACATGAAAACCACACAAGGTCAAGACAACATGACTATACCTTTGCTTCTAAAATATAAATGTTTTTTTGTTTCGAAAAAAATACAAGATTTAAGTTTTCTATGAAATTTCTGTTAGCTGATAATTATAAACTGTAAACTTAACAAAAATTAACTGTACTTTTAATATACTATTGGTTCAGTGTAAAAACAGACAAACATACATCTCTTAGTAACAGAGGGTGTATGTTTGTTGTGTTTACCTTAACGTTACCAGCTTCTTTAATGGCGGAGAGGATCTTGTCTTGTTGACCCAAAAGAGAGTGTCCAACGGTGGATATCACGACATCAGCTTGCTTGATCGAATTCACGAGACTCGTATGATCGTTAAGATCTCCCTATACACAGCAACACACACGTGTGTTAACACGAAACTCTAAACTCTACCACAAAGGAAAAGGCAGGGAGCGATACGAACGAGTAGAAAGCGAACGCCGAGATTCTTGAAGTTCTCGATGGTGGTGGATCGTGAGGGACTGGTGAGGGTTGAGTTTCGAACGAGGACAAGGGTTGGGTGCCCAGATCTCGCGCTCGCTTCAACTATATACTTCCCGATGTAACCAGTTCCTCCGATGAACAGGATGCTACTCTTGTTCGCCATTTTTTTATTATAAACTATTCTAAACACGGTGGCGCGTAACAACGAGGTGACTATTCAGAGATGCAGCTGAGGGAGAGGGAGATTGATCCTAAGTTTAAGGCATTTTAACATTTGTTGTAAAAATAGTTTAAACCACTAAACTTTTGAAATGACAATAATACCCTTGTAGTCAACACTCGAGCTCACCTTTTTCTATTAGTCAGAATTTGCGGTCTGGTTGGTTGGTGAAACCGGATGCTTTCTGTTTAAGGCGGCCGACCGACAAAAGAGAGGCTTCTGAGTGGCGGTGTTGACGAGGATGGTGTTACGGAGGAGAGATCTGATCGTGGGCCGTTTTGAAGGCCCAATTAGTTTTTAAGTTATCCTTTGATGGTACAAACGCAACGTTTACGGCCACACTTGTTCACCAAGGTCAATGTTGATGAGCGTGTTGTTCATGATAACAGTTCGATATTATATTAACAACTTTTGAAAACGTATAAAATATATAGTCCCTTCAAATAATTGAAGATACCCTTTCACGACCAAAAAGAAAGTGATAGTGGAAAAAGGGGAAGAGAATATTCGTCGTATATATCTTTCTGTCTACTTTTAAATTTATCTTATCAATCAAAGATGCGAATAAAAACTTAAAACTCATATACGATCGTGCTGCCTAAGTATTCGGCTGAACACAAAGAGCGAGTGGTTAATCGATGTATTCTATCGAGATAATTGAGATACTAGCGACTGATTGGTCATTTTATAAGATAATAAAGAAAACACTCAATCAAGTTAATAATTAAGTGAACAACACGGAGGAATAACATTTCGTTTTAGGCGACCAAGACTTTTTAAACGATCTGTTACAAAACAGTAGAACCACAAAAACCAAACCATAACAAAACCGGAGAAACATAGGATTACGGAACCAAATCTAAACCAAACACAAGCCAGAAGCAGACAACCACATCATCTTATGATTACCAGCCACCACCACCTCCACCGCTGTTTCCTCCGTACCCACCATCACCACCTCCGTAACCACCTCCATCACGTCTTCCACCGTATCCACCGCCGCCACGGCCTCCACCACCACCAGATCCATAACCTCCGCTACGTCTATCACCATATCCACCACCTCCTCCTCCGTAGCCACCGCCACCGTATCCTCCACCACCACCTCCTCTATTGTATCCACCTCCGCCACCACGGCCTCCTCCACCGCCGCTTCCTCTAGACTGAGCCTCGTTCACGGTGATCGTACGTCCATCAAGCTCTTTCCCATTCATCTCTTCAATAGCATCCCTCATCGACTTCTCATCCTTGAAAGTCACGAATCCGAATCCCCTTGACCTCCCAGTCTCACGATCGTTAATGATCTGTCAAAACCAAAACCAAAAACACAAAAAAAAAATAAGCAAAAACAATCGTAACAATAAATCGATCGTTCTCCGGGCTCATAGAAGCATGAAGATTAACGTACCGATGGGAATTAAGTTTAAGCAACAGTAACAGTAACAAAGAACATTAGTAACAGTAATCAAGTAACAGAGAAACACAGATCGGAATCAGATCCGTCGAGGATCAGGACCATCGGAACCATCCGGGAGTCCGATCTCTCGTGTTAACGGACCTTGTAGTCGATCACTTCGCCGAATTGAGAGAAAGTCCTTTCAAGATCAGCATCCGCGGTGGCCCAGGCGAGGCCGCCGACGAAGCACCGGTACTCAGCTTCAGACATTTTTTTTTCCTTTTCTAAAAGACGGAGTAATCAAAGATTTGTGAGAGAGAGAGAGAGACTTGTGGTTTAGGATGATAAGAAGCGGCTATAATATATAGAAGAGCTGACGTAATAACTAGGGTTAAGATATTTTCTAGGGTTTGCAGAGAGATTGGTGTACTCTGATTAAGATGTGCGGTTTAATGAGTTAGTGGCATAGGCCCACATCATGTGATCATTTTAGTATACAAAGATTTTTTTTTATCCTCGTTCCGACCGAAAAATATCTTTATTCGCGAGATGACACTTTTATCCTCCGTCTCGTCTTCATATGATATATAGCGGGCCTGAATTATGGGCCTATTTTATTTAATTAGAGTTTTACACTTTTCGGCCCAGTGAATCGAGCGCCAAGTAAGATGGCCACATTCTGTTGTCATGAGTAGGTTAGCAAGTTGCATTTAAAAAAAAAAAAACATGCATTTCATGATTTTATTATGCAACCGTTTACTATGGGCATTGGGCACTCACTATTTAAAAACATTTCATGATTTTCGTATGAGTTATTGCATCTGGAAAACAACCAACTAATCAATAACATGGTTGTAAATTGTAATATCAGTTGCCAAAGTAGTAATACTTAGTTGTTCTCGTAGTACTTACCAACTTAGTAGTACCAATAATACCAGTGATACTATTCTTTGTTTCTGTACTATCCAAGAAAAAAAAGAATTACTGATGATTTTATCTCGTAAGACGATGTAGCGTGCATTAAACCACTATAAATCTATAATCATCTTTATTCATAATTTTGAAGTCTTATCATACTTATTCATAAATTAAAAATCTTATCATACTTAAGACCAATTTAACTAAACCAAATCATTCAAAAATATACAGTACTTGAACTAATCTAACAAC
>JABAYD010004021.1:0-10597 GCA_014822095.1 Diplotaxis tenuifolia
TTCTTTATATATACCTTGTATTTTCGTTTGTAAGAAACTAAGAGAGTGAGAAGGCATTTTGCCTCTCCTCCTTCATGAATCTAAAGTCTTATTCTTAATCTTAAGTCTCTTGGTTACCAATCTTTAATCTCTGGTTCTTAATCTCTCAATCTAAGTCTCTCAATCTAAGTCTCTCAATCTTGTTACCAATCTCTCTAGTCTCAGATCTCATCTCATCAGTCTCTCTTCCACCCATTCTCTAACTCTCTTAATCTCTCTTTCATTGCATCCGCAAAGTGTCTCTTTTTCAATCTTTTTTTTCTCTTGTTTCACAAGCATTGTCCTGCCCTTTAGGGCGTGTTCATCCCACACACAACCAGAGTTGTTAGATCTCTTAAAAACTAATAATTAATACATGTAGTATTAATATAAATGGTCTCAAATAGTTTCAAAATTAGATTGAACGTTTATTTAGAATTTTTCTTCTAATTTTCCAATATTTTCCATTTTTTTTTGTTTTTGCTAAATTAATTTAAATACCATCATGATAAGTTATTTGATGTTCTCAAAAAGTTAAAACCAAACATTAAGTTATTTATATATTCAAAATATACTTTTGTTATTCCGTTAATTGTTTCGGAAACTGTCATGTATAAATATTTTGAAAATTCTCTCTATACATGACAATTACTATTAATAAAATCATATAATAAATAAATATTAAAACCACCAAATATACTCTGTTAAATTATACAAACTATAATTTCTTACTTTATAAATATGTAATTATGCATCTTTCTGTTTGTTTTTTAAATTTTGATTTTTACGACTGAATATTCTTTTTTGGATAAAAACACATTATATATATATTTGGAATCATATTTTTATTTTGAAATTATGTTTTGGTTAATTTTCATTATATTTATCAAGAATTATATTGTATAAAAAATAAATCTAGTTATAGATTAATAAATTATAGCTTGTTATAATCTATGTTCAGACCCAATTATATTGACGTGTTTACATATATATTATATTATATATATATATATATTTATCTTGTATTTATCTTTTTAGTTATATGATAAATGACATATAATAATTCATTAAAGATATTCCTAACTTTAACCTCTTGAGATTTCATAAGAAAACAATCGCTTTAATATAGTCTCCAAGAAAGGGCTAAGTCGTGACAAAGTACTTGCTAGAATTACAATTATGATGCTACTACAAGAGAAGGTGGCCCTTTAATCTTTTAGAAAATCTGAGCTAGTTGCTATCTTCTAGGACCAATGCACAGTTTTGCTTCATGTAGTTGAGGTCTATATATGTATATGTGGATGTTAGAAAATTTAATGTTATCATTATCTTAGCTAGGCTAGAAACCAGCACTTGAACAAAATAAGATTCAGTAAATTTCTACTTCATTTTCCATGGCTGTGATATACCTAGGGGTGTCAAAATGAGTCAAATGTGTCAACCCAATCCATAACCCAAATGGGTTGATTGTTAATGGGTCAAGGGTAAACCCAACCCATTTATTAAATGGGTTGAGATGACGGTTAATGGTTGACCCATCAACCCAACATCTTTGTCCAAATTACATGGGTCAGATGGGAAAACGTGATTTTACGATTTTAGCGGGAAAATGTGATTTTATGGTTTTGACGAAAAACGTGATTTTGCGGTTTTGGTGGGAAAACTTGATGAGTCAATCCAATTGAAAAACTTTAATTTTGATTTAATTTGGAATTAATGAGTTTGTTCTTAATTGTTTGATTTTAATTAAAAACTAAATGAGTAAGAATTGACCCAACCCAATACACCCATTAACTTGTTAACCCATTAATCTATTAACCCATTAACCCATTAACCCATTAACCCATTATGTCAAAAATAAACAGTTCATTTGAGTTAATGGGTCAATTTGGATCGGGTCAACCCATCGGTCATGACCCATTTTGACACTCCTAGATATACCTCTTGGTTATTTCTACTTTGTTTTTCAGTCTTTACTTTAGCTTTAATATTGAAGCAGAAGAAGTAGAAAACCATCTAACATAAGTTGTTTTCCATAGCCGGAGTACATGGCCGGTCCGGAGCACAAGTGAATTAAGCGACTACTTAGGGCATCATGATTTTAAATGATAATTTTAGTTACATATAAAGCATGATAAAAAAATTACATGAATAACAAGGGCAAAGAGTTTTATATGAACTTAGGGAATTAAGAACGAAAATGTTGGACGGGCACTGCCAGAGTATCAAAAGATTCACTAAGTAAAGAAAATTTTGGAACAAGGAACATGAAAAGTTACTGTTGCGTGCTGTTTATAAGTAAGAACTAAATAAGAACTAAAAGAGCCTTGCAAAGAGTTACCTTAAAAACACGTTTCTCATATGTTGTTGTTGTTTTTTTCTTAAACTGTTCTCGTATGTTGTTTCTCTTCTTGATAAAGAAAATTTTGGTGCCTACTGATCCAGACCAGAGAGATCTGAAGAGACAATTTGCTGACTATTTGAAATTCTGGAGAACGCAATGAGTCTGCTGAACAATACTACTACCATGTAAGTATCTTTTGTCCTGAATTGCTAGTATTGATCTTTTTTTTTTTTTAATCCTTCACATGCTGCTGCAGCATTGACTAATCCCCAATGTATCCTTCTGTGTTTGGGAGAATAACTGAACGGTCTTTACAGGATATTGCCATTTCTGACATAAGGATGAGCATGAGTGCCAGTTGTGGTGATGACTCAAAAGAGCAAGCCGCAGAAGATGTTACTGTGAATATGGAGGAAACATAAACTGAAGTCAATTGTATCAGATTGATTTGAGGAAACTGAAAACACCTAGAACCTTAACCAGAACATAACTGATGTTACTGTGAATATTAGGTGTTTGGCCCACACTTACCTGCATAATCATCTTAAAATTACTTGTTAATACAAATATTATTAGTCATCTTAAATTTACTTATAATACATGAATTATTAATATAAATGTTTTCAAATAGTTTCAAAATATTCAAAATGGAATATTTATTTAGAATTGTTTAGCAATTTTTGCTATTTTCCAGTTTTTTTTTTCTTCCAAATATTTTCCATTTTTTTATTTTCTTATGTTTTTGCTAAATTACTTCAAATATCATCATGATAAGTTATTTTTATTCTCTCAAAAAATTAAGCCAAATATCAAATTAGTTTTTTTATAACACTTTCAATGTGGAATGTTCAAGATAATACAAAAAAAAGGAGAACAAAAGAAATAAAATGGGATGTCAATAGACACCAAAACATAAATGAAAGGGACCTCACCGTATCCCCTATTGCTGAGCCTCCAAAGCGAGTAAGTGGTGGAGCCACACCGGAGCTCCTCGGGCGATGTAAAATTGGTGACGCAGATCAAATTAGTTTTACATTCAATATTTTTTTTTGTTATTGCGATAATTGTTTTGGAAAATCCCACCTATAATAAATATTTTGAATAATCCCTCTATACATTACATTTACGACTTAAATTAATCTAATAATATTTTTCTTAAACCACAAAATATTCTCTTTTAAGCTATAATAAATTTAATCTTAACTTGATTAATATGTAACTATGGATTTTTTCTGTTTTTGTTTCGTAACACCCGATCATGGTCTCTCTACTTTACTGAACTCAATGGCCTTATTTATTAATTTTGGGTTTGTTTGATTCTTTTAAATTTTTTTATTTACTAATTTATATTCTAATATGAGGTTCATAACAATCGACCAAATAACACAGCGGAAAGATAAATATGTTTATGTATTATTACTTAGAAACATTAGATTCAACACAACTTGTTCACAGTTTCATAGACAATAACTAGTTCGTCCCTAGCATTATCTACCCACACGTCGCATAGCCTCTCACTGTTCGAGCCTTCAAAGCTCCTTGGCTTGAACTTAACTATCCTCAGTTCCTGAAACCACAACCAAATAAGCATTAATCATAATCGAGGATAGAACCGATCGATTCTACAATGCTTGACTTGGTTCCTAGAACTTAGATAAACCTCAGTCAATATAATCACATATATTATGAACCTGTCTACCGTATCCCGAGTCAGTCAACCAACCACCCCACATGACCCAGAATTAGATAGACAGTTCAAAGTAAATAATCAGACTTCACAAAACAGATCCAGATCGCTCCAAAGATCAATCCGTCTTAACCGGATAGAATCTAGATTTGACCGGTCCATGATGTCCGGCTCGATGGCCCAATGGACATCCTTACCTGATCCGGCCTTGGCCTGGATACATATGGCCTAGAAAGCCTCAAGCCCAATCCGGAAGGCATAGCCACCGATCAGACCTTTCGACTCATACCTTGGCTTAGACGAACCATGTACTTGCCTTGGCTTACAAACCATAGACTAATACATCAGGATCGGATAAAACCTGTGTCAACAGACACCGTTTGGAACATGCATCTTTTGGGACATTGGTACCTTTTGGTCAATCGTACCTTTTGGTCCCCGTACCCTTTGATACTTCGTAACCGTTGGTAACTAGTACCTTTTGGTTACTTGCATCTCTTGGTAACTAATAACCTTTGGCAACTCGTGACCTTTGACAACTCGTGACCTTTGGCAACCGCACCCACTGGTCATTCCCAACCATTCAGAACAACCGCCCATTACTCTAGGATGATTTGAACTGCATCGCATAACCAACCTTGAATCTAGGTTGCGGTTAGGTTTAGATTAGTTTAAGCCTAAGGACGTGTCCTCTTGACTCAACCATCACAACCCTACATGTATATCCATAAAGAGAAGAAGATAAACGAATAGAAACATATAAGGAGAAACAGGATGAGACTTCGGAATCGACAGAACCGCTGGTACAATCGCATGAAATCAATCTGATGGAGCCATGGCCCATCACATACCTTCTGAACCATTTTTGGGTCCTCCAACATTTTCTCCTTGTCGTGCTTACCCATCTGGGTTAGTTACCAAACGATCCTAGTAGCCGGAACAACACCACCACAATCTCGGCCTTTACAATAGACCGAAAAACTCTCTCTTTCTTTCTTTCTCTCTCTCTACAATTTCTCTGAGTAATTTACTCTGAAACTGTATATGAATTTCGATAGGGAAGGCCCTATATTTATAGGAAACAAGGCGGTAAGTCTTTCCCCACGAACATACACAACTTGCTAGCGAATAACCACCATCGGCTAAAGGTTGCACCTTCTCGGCCACTCGCGTCCCCGCGCCTTTAATCGTCCCTTATTGGGTTGGTTCTAATCCAAGCCACATTTCCAGGCCTTTCAGACATCACCTCAGACACGGCCCGAGCCCGTACTGACCCATAACCAATCGAACCTAGCAACCAACCTACTATCGGCCCGAACTCAGTCCAACGACCTGAGACCCGAACACTCGAGTTGAATTGAGCTGGATCTCAACTGATCCATCTGAGTGAGCTAGTTTTCCAGCTAATGGAGCTGACCTAGTACTGGCCGAGCTGGAGTGAGATGACCCTAGCTTCGTTGAGCTGGTCGAGCTACCCGTTCACTCCGTCCAGCTACTGTTTAGCTCTTTCTAGCTGACCTTTTGCTCTATAAGGTTAAGTCTAAGCATCCTGACGTCTTTAACCCTTTCTTCTGGCCATTGAACGGTTGCCTTAAAGTCCTAAGTCAGGCTGGTACGTTCCCTCGAATCATGGCCGTCCCGACGATCCTTATCTAGGATCGAGGATGTTACAGTTTCCTTAAAATTTTGATTTTTTTATGACTAGCTATTTTTTCACGCACGCACGCACGCACGCACGCACGCACACCTATATATATATATATATATATTAGAATTTCATTCACAACAATATATATATATATATATACGAAATAATCTTTTTCTTTTGATTTTATTATATTTTTACTAATAAATATCTAGTATAAGAAATAATTTTGGTTATATTTTAATAAACTGTAGCTTGTATTATTTATGTTTAGACCCAACTATATTGATGTGTTTTAGATATATCTTATAATATATATATATATATATATATATATATAATATTTTTAGTTATATGATAATTTATATACAATGATTTATTAAGGGTATTCATGATTTTAACCGCTGCAACTTTTAAGTGAGAGCTCATAAGTAAAAACCACTTCGTAAATAATATGGTAAATTCTAAGTATGTTGGTAATCAATAAATATTTAGTCTCAAAAAGAAAACAAGATTTATCAAATAATGTTGTGAATGAAAATATATAAAAAAATGAAAATATAGTAATAGAATACTTCCAAACCCACCAATTTTAAGAATATATATTTTCATATCTTTATAAAAAGTCAAATTTCTATCTGTCAGTCATGTTAATTTTCACGATGGTTTATTACATTGATATCATAATGAATTAAATTTATATTTTTAACTGTCCTTATTAATAATTTTTATATGATAGGTTAACAATTTACTTAACAGTTTAAATACATTTTTTTTGTCACAAAGCAATTTAAATAAAATTATGTTAAGTAATCACATGATTATTCAGATGTTATTTGATTGCATCTGTATTACTGTTTTTAATTTCTTTTTAATTAAATTTTTCACTTTAGTTTCTTATTTTATATTTATAGTATAAATGTACTCAGATTTTATTTTATTTCCTTTTTTGTTATTTTTTATTTATATTTCCTTTTTTGTTTTCTAAAACTTAATCAAATTTTAAATTTCAGCTTCTTATTTTATATTTTTGAAATCTCATATATATATTTTAAAGGAAATACTTTAAAAGTCAAAACATGGTTATAATATATAAAATTGATTTAATAAAAAAGGATGTTGACAAAAAAATCTTCTTGATATCTTCAAAATTGCTTTATTTTTGTATTATAATAAAAAGGAAATATTTTTAAAAAATAATATATAAAATTAATTTAATAAAAGGAAAGTTAACAAGACTTATTCTTGATATCTTAAAATTAATTTATATTTCAAAATACTTTAAATAAACTAGTGGATCTTAAAAAGATAAGAAAATTTTAATCAAATTATTTTCTCAAATACAAAAGAATTTTTTTCTTTTAAACAACATTAGTTCAAATATTTTATTTACTTTTCTGTTTCACAATACGTTTTTTTAAATCATAAAAATGAAAATAAACATTTTCCAATTATAAATTTAGTTCTTTTGCTAAATAATATAAGCGTATGAGATTTGAATTTTTTTTAATTGAGTTTATTTTTATTATTTCATTTATGAAGCTATGAACCAACATCATTTTAAGTTTTTATATTTTTAAACCATATATATATATATATATATATATATATATCACAATTTAACAAAATCTATTTAGGCATCTTTGTTTACGAACCAAACTAAATACAATAAACATATTTCAAAAAATTTATACATATCAATTAAGAATGTCTTTCAATTTAAAACTAAATAATAATAAATATTAAGATCTTTTCTTAAAATTATGTGTGTGCATGAGTGTTGGGCCTGAATACATCCCACTAGCTGAGGCTAGTTTGGTAAAAACGATAAGAGCCAATGACGGTCTGCGATAGGCCCATTACAAATTAATCTTCTGAGAAAAGAGCTAAAGCAAAGCCGGAGGCTGTTTGCTAAAGCTCTAACGGAACATGTCACGAAAAAGAGGTCTAGATCTCTTTCGGAGGGAGCTAACGGGAGCAGCCAAGGCTGGGTGGAAGAACGTGCAGGACTCGGTCAAAGGGAAGCTGTTGCGAATCCTTTAACTCACGGAGGCAATTTCGGAGACTGGTTAATAGCATCCAAATGTAACTGAGAGTTATTTAAGGAGCAGGAGAAGGTCAAAGAAGGGGGCTCTACCCATCTTCGGCAAATACACTTAAACATTCTTATTATTCTTTGTAATCATCAAGAATCATCTTTGTAATCACAGTTCTATCAAAATCAATAAACTCAACCATATTCATTCAGATAAGTTCAAAACGGGATTCAACCCACAATTTGTTTCCCTAACCTAATCAGTTATCAAAAACTTGGAGGTGAGTTTAATCCCTCACATTTGGCGCCGTCTGTGGGGGAGAAATAATCAAATCCCTTACTCCGTAACTTGAGAATGAATCCGACCAATCATGCAACGAATCTGCCTAACCCTTATCCCCCGATTGGGAGCTCTGGCTCACCGAATGACGGAGAATTAATCTCTCGATCCCAAAGCCTCAACACGCTGATAACCGATCTGAGCAACTGCCTCCGGCTAGTGCTCAACCAAATCAGACTACTGCTGGGATAACTAATCCAGTATTACCCAGTGGTACTAGATCTGGGCTTTCAGCCCTCGAAAACCCTCAGCGTTTACCTGCTCCGAATCAAGCGGAGGCTCAGCTCTCTGAGATCCGTCAAATGATGATTCAGTTAGTAGACAGAGCTCAACAAAATGAGCGTACGATGCAACAGCTTGCCGTCCGGCAGCAACAATTTGAGGAGGTGACAAGGTATTTGACCACAACAACCCAACCACCACAACGTCACGGTTCGGGAGTCATTTTCCGAGATCGGATAACCGATCCCTCATTCCCTGAGGACGCTTGAATTTTTCCCAGAGGGGAAGGGACCTGTTTTTCAGACACCTCATGATGGACAACCCCCGCGTTTACCCCACCGATAACCAGTACTATGGGAAGCAACGTAGCAACGACCAGCTCTACGCCTGGTCAAGTTACCAACCAGAGTGTTCGCTTGCCACCTCCACCACCTGTCTTCAGGTCCGAAGGAGGAGCATCCTTCCCATCCGGCGGAAGAGCATCAGCTTCGGTTTACCAGGCTCGAAACCTGAATTCGGGGACTCATCAAAGGGCCGAAGCTGAACAAACAGCTTACCCGAGCCCCCTGCTGGTTTCGTTCGTAAAACTAACCCAGGAGCTAGGGAGCGATCTAGCCCGCAAGCTGCCTGGGAGAATGATCGAACCCATCTCCATCAGGAACATGCTCGACATGTACCTAATAGCGACCCAGCTGTCCTTCCTTTAGAGAGACCCGAGGCCATTCGCAGATATATGGAGCAAACTCACGCAGCTCTCCAAAAACTAAATGCTCAAGTCCACAAGGCAACGAGCTCAGCTCCCAAAATTGAGAGCTTGATTGAGGAAACCCGTGGAACTCCATTCACTGACAAAATCGCCAACTCCTATATAAGGGATACCCTAAAAATTAGGATCCCCGAGTACGATGGGACCTCATACCCGAACGCTCATTTAAGAGCTTTCCGATTAGCTATTGTGAGAGCTCACTTTACAAAGGAAGAATGTGAAGCAGGTTACTGTAGGACATTTGCCGAAAACCTGGTTGGAATAGCTCTCGAATGGTTTTCTGGCCTTGAGCCGAACTCGATAGACAACTTTGACGAGTTAACTAATGCTTTCATGAAGCAGTACTCGACCCATATCCTGAAGCAAGCTTCTGAGGCTGACCTCTGGAAAGTCAGACAAGGAATGGGAGATACACTACGAGTCTACATTGAAAAATTCAGAGCAATAAGAACTAAGCTCTCAAACCCCAACGACGAGGTTGCTATCGAGGCCCTTAGAAGAGGTCTCTGGTACGAATCAGAATTCTGGTCAGAGCTAACGCTCAATCCTCCCTCGAATATCGATGACGCTCTTCATAAAGCATCTAGATACATTACTTTAGAATAGGAGACGGCCGCACTAGATAAAATCCACAAGAAGCCTCGGAATCTTCCAAAAGGTAATGCTTTGGAAGCAAAAGGACCTTCTAAAAAGGGTTCCTTCCGAAACGACTAGACCCAGGGAGAGCACTCGTATGCAGTCGAGGAAGCCCAACAGGAAAAACCTGTTGCCGCGACAAATAAGTCCCCCTGGTCTAAAGCCTACGATGAGAATAAGCATTGCTCTTATCACGACCGAAAAGGGCACTCCACTGAAGAATGTTGGGACCTCCAACAACAATTGGCAGCCAAATTCGCAGCCGGTGAGATAAAGGACGTGGAGATCAGGAAATCATCGCCTTATCAAAAAAAGAGGTCCTAGAGATACATCTCCGAAACGTGAAAGGTCACCTGAGAAGGAGACGGATTCACCACCCCGGCTCCTAAGAAAAGAGTCGATATGATCCTAGGAAAATTTCCCCAGGGAAAGAGCCTACAAATTGAGGCATCTAGACTAGCTCAAGAGGGAAGGAAAGCCGCCCTTCTAAGCAAACCGCCACCTCAATTAAGCCCTAGCTCAAGGGTTGATTACATCCTCAGAGGGTCCGACATGTGTCAAAACTCCGTTAACTCTATAAAAGTCACGTACGAAAGGTTGTGTCTAACACTCAACCTAAGCCTCCCAATCCTGAGTCTAACACTAAGATTTCCTTCTGGGAAAGTGAGACGTCGGACCTCGATAGGCCTCACAAAGATGCCTTGATCGTCACCATAAACATCGCAGGGTACGAAGTGCCTAAGCTTATGGTAGACACCGAAAGCTCTCTCGATCTTATTTTCTATAACGCCCTAAAAGGAATGGAAATAGATGACTACAAAATTATTGGCCAGAAGGCCAATCTTGTAGGCTTCTCCGGAGAAACAGTTACCTCCCTGGGAACTATTAAACTCCCAGTCATAGC
>JABAYD010004038.1:0-16793 GCA_014822095.1 Diplotaxis tenuifolia
CCGTTCTTACACAAATCCGGAATAAGACACCTTCTTTCTCTCAATCTCGTTTTTAACATATTTTTCTTATTCGCAACGTTAACTTGATTACTTGTGTGCAGTTACACAGATAGACGGGTCCTCTGGGAAGTTAGGGTTTACTCTAACTTTCTAAATTCACGTAAATCGACAGGGGTGAATTTCGGTTCCCACACTAACTTTTACCTACAGATCCAGATACTTGTTTGAAAATCCTTGCATCATGTGATCGATATTCCCAAGGTAAAGCATGCAGTTTTATTTATGATAAGAGATGAGGTTGGTAGAGGGGAATGTCAGACAGTATTTTCTAAGTTGTTGGATAGATGAATTTGGTTGCTAAGCTAGGATATGGTGTAATGTGCTTTTGTGATTAGGACTTCTTAGATGTGGATTTCATTATTGTAGAGGTGATGATTCTAAGTTTTAAATCATGTAAGTCCTAGTTGTTTTCAAACTTCGTTCAGAGAGACTGCATGTCTGTTTTGCTTGAGGACAAGCAAAAGAGTAAGTCTGGGGGAGATGATATACATTGGATTTGACCCACTTTTAGCAATGGTATATAAGTATTTTAAGATATAATTATTATGTTTTAGAGTCTTTTTAAATTATTTACAAGTCACAGCGCTTGTCTGGAGAAAATGATTATTTTGGGACATTTTGGAGACTTCGAGGAAACTTCACCAAAGATGGAGAATCAACCGATGCTTGCAGAGAAATGTCGATCGACACGAACGAATAAATAATGATCGACGCGCAAGTATTGCCGTTGTTCGACACAAGAGCCATCCAACACTTAATGGAGATTAGAAGATTTCAAATTTTGCAAAAGTCTTATTAATTACGATCTTAGTCACTGGCCGCGTGTTAGGCTATACAATTAGGGTTTTGTACTACTTTAGAGGTAGGCTTCTTTAGAGAACTTCTAGACATAGTTTGGAGAAGAGCAATTTGACTATCATTGAAGAAGAGCTTAGGATTTTGGAGAGATAGATCTGAGACTACAAAACGGATAAGATCTTGAATTCCTTTGCTTCTATTACTCTTATTTACTTTGTTTCTTAATTTCAATTAAGTTTATTTATACCATCATGAAATTGTCTCTTATGTATATGTCTGAATAATCCTTATTTATTAGATTTAGGTTTCTCATAAGGTTGAATTATGTGTCAACAATAAGACTGTTATTAGGATGCTTTAATTAGTTCTTTAACTTAGTTGTGTTTAATTCTAAATTGATGATTGATCACCCTTGATATAGATCTAAGGATTAATTGAGTTAAGCCATAGTTTCCCTCAATACCGAACTAAACTAGTTGATCTAACTAACTAGATTCATACGAAAGTTGGTCTAGTAAGTTACAGAACAAAAATAACCAGACCGTAAAGCTTGCTGGAAGAAATATCGATCGACGTGACTATCGGCGTAAGGATCAATATTTTGAAAGGTGTATCGATCGATGTTCTTCTGGACATATTGATCGAAACTTTCTCACGATTGATAAACAAAATTTGAAATCCGAGATCTAGACAAAGGAAACCTACTTGGTTTCACCTAATCAATTGATTTCATGAACAATTAAAACTCTAAAGTCCAATTCTAATTACATATCTTTCATACCTGAGATAATACATGAATCTAGCTATCTTCCCAACTGAAAATAACCTCAAAACAAATCTATGAACAATTCACTTGTTCACCATATTCATTTACTGCTTTTAAACCATTAAAACCCTTTAAGTCTAACCTTAATTTAACACTGAAATCTATTGAGTAATCCTAGAGTCACTGTGGATTTGATCCCTAAGTACTACAACTAAAGCTATTATTTTAGAGATTAAAGTCACTCCTTAGGGTAATATGAGTGAGTTCAATCGGCTTAGCAAAGCTGCTCACTTCATACGTTTGGCTCATCCCTATTCTGCATTATATGTGGCTCAAGTGTTCTTGGATAACGTGTTTAAGCTCCATGGTATGCCTCGTTCCATAGTTAGTGATCGTGATAAGGTGTTCGTCAGTGACTTTTGGCAAGAAATGTTTCAGCTATATGGATGTTCACTATTTTTTTCCACAATGTACCATCCACAAAGCGACGGTCAGGCATAAGTGGCAACCGTTGTTTGGAGACGTATTTCCGTTGTATGACAAGTGTGTGGAGTTGAGAGGTTATATGTAAGGTCGGTAAGGGGTCTTATGTGTAGAGAAGAAGAGAAGAAAGTATTATGAAGGAGTTAGTCGGGTGTACGGATGGTACGGACCATACGGACGGTACGGACCATCGTAGGACCACTCAACCATTTCATTTCCCATTCAACAGTTGGAGATGTGCAAAATTAGGGTGAAGTGTACAGACATGGCTTGTCTGTACACCCAAGGATTTATTATGGTAAAAGGTGAAATGTTTCAACAGCGAATCAGTTGCCATCGGTGGTCAGAGATGAACGATAACTTTGGTTTATCATTAACAGACCTCTTTGTTAGTCTGAACATCAGTTACTGCAATCACAATAGTCTAAGACTTAGTCATCAAAACTTAACTAAACGAGCACCTCAAATCAAATCGAGCTCTTTTAGATTTGTTTCTACCTCTCACGGCACATGGTAAAGGCTTGGAGAAAAAACAAAACTCTACAAAGATGAAGGATCATATTTGAAAATAGTTCAAACATCACCATTTTTACTCTTCTCCACTTTTGATCCCGACTGTGAGGCATGATTTTGGTGACAACGAGAATAGAACAAGACAGAGATGCCAAATGTGAAGCAAGAACGCGCTATAGAAGCTTGATTTGGAGTAGGTGCTATCGTGGTGGTTGGAGTTCAAGATCGAGCAAAGGGGTTTTGGAAACATAGAGATGAGACTCGAGGAGGACAAAGACAACCAGATAAGAATGGCCATCCAGCCAGAAAGAGAAGAACTAGTTATTAAAATCAGTATCAATCAAAGACAAAAGAGAATAAAAAAAGGGTCTTAGGATGGCAGAAAAGAAAAAGATCATTAAGATTTTGCCTCCAGAAATACTTTAAAGCTATTGTAGTCATTTTTATGTTCCCGCTTATTGAATTTTTTTTCCTACCACTAGTATAACGCTACGAAAAAATTGAAATATGATTTTATCAGTTTTAGTAGCAGTTGGTGAATTCGTGCTACTGTGAACTGCTACCAATATTCATATTTCTTGTTGTGGCATTGGAAGGAAGATCATCCGACTTTACCGTCCATGACAAATTTCTTTTTTTTTTTGTGCAGGACACGCCTTTGTATACAAGATTGTAGTATGTGTCTTAAGCTGGTATCCGAAGTACATCACGAAGGACACGTTGGGTGCGACCGTGATATTGAGCATCTTTTTGAACGGTTTGTTGTGTGCCAACAATCTAAAGAGCACGCAAAGAATGTAGGTATGTATATGCCATTATCGGTTCCTCACAGCCGTGGACTGACATCAAAATGGACTTTGTTGTGGGACTCCCTCGAACTCAATGCGGATTTGATTCTATCTTTGTTATTGTCGATCGATTTTCTAAATAAAAACCAACGGATGCATCGCAGGTAGTGTCCTTGTTATTTAAAGAGATATATATCACCTCCATGGATTACAAATGTCCATTGTCTCATACCGTGATTCACGTTTTCTTGGGAACTTATGGCATTCTTTGTGGAAACAACTTGGTACTTTGTTGGATGTGAGTCATGCATATCATCCACAAACGGATGGTCAAACAGAGGTTATTACCGCCATTCTGAAATCTGTTTCGTTGTCTGGTTGGAGATGCCATCATGATATGGGATTTTAACTTGCCACGAGCTGAGTTTGGCCATAATTATTCTTTGAATCACAACCTTCGGGTTTTCCCTTTTCAGGTTGTTTATGGTATTTTACCACGGGCTCCTGTTGAGCTTTCTACTCTCCTGAATCATAAACGTTTACGTGGAGAAGCAACAACATTTGTGGATGCTCTCACCGATATTCATGATAAAGCAGTTACAAACTTAGAATCTTCTTCAGCAAAATACAAGCACGCAGCGGACACAATTGGCGTCTCTTTTTTTTTGAAGTTGGTGACTTCATGTGGATGTATCTTACTCGTGACCGAATGCCATCACATGCCTACAACAAGTTGGAGGCCAGGAAAATTGGCCGTCTTGAATTCTTAGAGCGTACCAATGAAAATATGTATTTATTTATTTATTTATTTATTTATTTATTTATTTATTTATTTATTTATTTATTTATTTATTTATTTATTTATTTATTTATTTATTTATTTATTTATTTATTTATTCTTTCCATGACATCTTAATCGCCAAAAATCAATCAGACTTCCTCAAGTCCTTGATTCGCACTGGTCGGGTTGGAAGATTGAGGTCTGGTACTGAGAGCGCTAGGTCGACCCAATCGGTTCTTCTCCATCTATCGTCTCGAGCTCGTCAGTGGCTCAATACTCAAATTTTTTCATTTTTACACAATTTGTCCCTGATATTTTGAGGAACTACTTTGGCCCCAAGAGTTCTCTTGTCTGCAGATTTCTCCTTATTTCACCCCAAAACTCATAATTTTGGACTCTTGCCATGTAACATGCATAAACACTATATAACACAAAAGGACTCCAAAATGACTTGAATACAAAATAAAAACTAATCAAAATAAACCAAAAACCAAAGTAAAAACCAATATATATATATGACACTCATCAACATGTCGAAACATAGAGTATCCACAGTATACATATTCATCGTAACATAAACTAACACAAGTTTGTCTTACAAATTATCATCCACCAGATATATATCCACAAAATCAGATCCATGTAGTTTGATTCTTTTGTTGTATAAAAAAATTATATCAGAATGCAAGATAATCAAATAAAAACAGTAAATCTTGGAAACTCTCAAAACAGTCAAAATCATGATGTATTTGTTGCAAAAATAAATAAAAAGATAGTTTAAAATAAATTAAACATTGAACTAAAAAATTATGGGAGATTTTCAAATGATCCAAAATTTGAATTTAAATGCAAATATATATCACAAATTCAATCAAATGAAAAAGTAACCTAAGATGTAGTAAACTTATACTATTTTTTTTTAACATTGGGTAACAATTACATCATCATCTATACTATTAAAGCAGGATTCTATTTTAAATTTTTTGGATTCTGCCCTTGGGTTTTCATCATATTTACACTAAATTACTTACTATTTATCTAACTTAAAAGATGCAATCTTTCAAGCATTTAATACTTAGCAAAAACGATTTCATAAATAGCATATATATACAATCATATCTAGTTTAGAATTTATTCAATATTCTCAAATCTAGGTTATGAATAATTTTTTTATTTCATTTGATCTATATGGAGGCCGATTCACTTTCACAATGTAAATTCCACGTGTATAATTTTTTTACTAACTTTTTTAATAGTTTTTAACTAAATTTATATTATTTTGAACCCACTAAGCAAGACGACCATAACTGATAAGATTTTAATAAATGAATTACATTAATTTAATTTCCCATTTTTCAAAATAAAAAAATCTAAACATTT
Organism: Diplotaxis tenuifolia; assembly: GCA_014822095.1. NCBI lineage: Eukaryota > Viridiplantae > Streptophyta > Magnoliopsida > Brassicales > Brassicaceae > Diplotaxis > Diplotaxis tenuifolia. Next base: position 5,570 of record JABAYD010004038.1, read on the forward strand.
TTTTTTAATTTATAGAAATGAATTAAAGATTTCTTAAGAAAAATTAAATACAAATATATTTTTTAAAAAATTAAATAATTTTGGTCACTCAAAATAAATGCAAACATGTCTAAAAAGATGACCAATACAATTACATGAATCTAAATGGATAAATTTATTGAGAACTTAAAAGTAAATGGATTTAAACAGGCAAGACGTAAATGTGCTCGCTCGCTAAGAAACGGATTTAAATAAAATGGATCCACCCTTAGTATTTGATGAATTTTTAATAGATTTTTGCAATGTATAATATCCCGCGCTTTTAAAACGCAGTTCAAAATCTAGTATGATGTTAATTCTATTACATATGATGAACAGTATGCAACATATGCATTTTTGATGAAAACCTCCATAGATAATGATTCCACGGACGGTTCTGCATGTATGACACCCTCAACAGACATTCGTACTCCGCATCAAACGACCACAATGAATGACACTATATATGCAGTACTCTGGAACCTCTGATAAACTTTGCATCTTGTTGTCTCCAAAAAATTGTGTTTCCCGAGATTTGAAACCTCATACATTGATATAAAAGCTATTAAAAGTTAACCATTAGGCTCAACTGCGTCCACACTATTTTTTATGACCAACCAAAAAACTTGTAAACCTCTTTATGATTATAGCTCTCAAAGTTTTTCTCTAAACAATGAAGTCTTTTCCTAGAAGATATCTTGAGAAGTCTACTCATATATTTGATCTTGACAAATTTATATGATTATGAAAAAATTTTTAGATGAGAAATAAATTCAAATCAAGCAAATAAAAAAATTCTAAATCATGTAAAATTTAATTTAGTAAATATGAATTGATAGTACGTCATAATTTTCCAGTTCTAGTAAATTATGTGCAAATAATGGTGATATTTTTAGGGTTAGATGTTGAAATTTTAAATATTTTTTTTACAAAATTTAAAATTTGACCTATAAATGCTTATTTTTGTATATATTAAACATTTTATAAATTGATTTTATGTTTAATGAAACGTTTACTACTATTAAAATATTTGATTTGCGGGTTAGGGATATAAAACTTCTTAAGAAATCTGCCAAGAAACTATTTACTAGCAGACTTCGTCAAAAGTCTTTTAATAGCAGACCTCTTCAGAATTCTTCTAGTAATAGACTTCTTTAGAAGTCTTTCCACCGACTTTTTCTATATTGTCTCTCTTTCTCTCAGTTGGTTTCAACGAAAATGTATTGTTTTCACTCAAAAACTTTTTAAGATTTCTCTAATCACGTTGAATTTGAAGACACCAAACTTTTTATTAGTTTTCAATATTTTTTCTTCTCACGTTTGTCTTACCATTTTATCCTGTTTTCACTATTTTTTTTATTGGAGAATTTCATTTTTACCTTCCATTTGATATCATTATTCATGTTCACCTTCTTTAAATTAACATTTTCAAAAATACCTAAGTATGAAACTTCATTAAGGAGACAAAAGCCAATTATACCTTTGATTTATAAATATAAATAGATATTTAAAAAAAAAAGTTAAAAAGTTTTTGAATTATAAATTTTCAAATTCAAAATTTTTATCTTATTTTTATAATTTTTTTCTAATTGTTTTCAATTCTTTTTATAAAAAAAAATCAGATTTTCTTCTTCAAACTCGAAAATACTTTTTACCACAATTTTTAATTTTAATTTTTATGTATTTATTTCTATTTTTATTAAAATTGTAAACTTTATCCTCCAAAACTCCACTCCTCAAATCTGAATCCTAAATCTAGATTAGTTATCCCTATGGTTATAAGTGTTTATTTATCTCCGTACAATCAATGGTAAATATGGTTATGATAAAGATGAAAAATGGTATTAAGAAATGCTACTGTAGACAATTTCCTTCTTTAGTTCATAGTTGCATTTCTACTTCTAAAAAGGTAGAAATGGCTCACTGTTAACAATTGTAAACACAAGCTACTCTCCAACTAACATCCTAGAGAAAGCCAAAGAAGAAGCACAGATATGGCTCACTGTTAACAATTTCATTGAAAAGACAGATGCAGTGTCTAACTTACAACATACGGCTGACAAAAACCTTTCGCCAATACTTTGAAGTGTAACATAGGAGCTTCATGATCATCTTCGGACCAGTCAAGTGGGGTATCTTCGTTAGTTCATGATCCTTTGGTAAATTTTGCTACATGGAAGACGCTCTTTTACATATGTGCTCTACACGAAGCTGGACGGCTCGGTCTGTTTTGGGCAACATAATCTATGGCTGATATGAAGCTGGACAGAATTGTGTTCGAGGCCTCTTTCAAGAAGGCAAGAGAGGTAATTCTCAACCCTAGTATCTATCTTGGTTAGAAGGGAATTTGGCAAGAATCAGGTTCTGGTCTCTAGAACATACATATCTATCAAGAAACAAGGCCTCGATGGAAATAGCAATCAGTGTAACAAGAGATAGAAGGCCTCAATCGTACATTGCTTCTAAAGGTCCATTTTGGCTGGCAACCTTACTGGACAAGGAAGCTCGAGAAAGAGGAATATAGTGAATGCGAGCTGCTGATGTGCCGACAAAGGATGAATGTTAAGAGGAACCAGTTTACTGATTTAACATCCCTGCATTGAACTGTAGCAATTAAAACTCCAGTGTCAAAAAGGGTAGATTTATAAATTTTTGCGATGTATTTTGTGTTAGATTTGAATACAGCTATAGATTCAATCTAATATTATTATTTTTATTTATTATTTAAGCATAAAAGTTCAGTTTTTGTCTGTTTTAAAACCATTTTTAACGTTTGGATATGCTGATTGTTTAGATTTGAGGACAATAGCGATTTTTGACTTCATTAACATAATTCTCCAAATATTTTCTAGAGAAGTCTCCTATGCAAACTGCCAAAATTGGTAAGATTTTATTTTTCAGAAATTATTTTTATGTTTTTGTGGCCTAAATCTAAATAATCTTATGGATTCAACTTGGTGTGATTACTTTCTTGTAACTTTCCTTATGGTTAGTTTATATTTATTCCCAAACGTTAAGATATATATCACTAAATTTTCGGTATATTCATTTTTGTGGTGTTAAAACCAATAAAAATATAAACCCAAAATCATTTTGATCATTATTTTTGTTAATATTTTATTTGTAAAAGTGATAGTTTCAAAAATATGATATATATTATTTTGTGTGTTAGAATAAAATAAAGTATATGAGACTTCATAGCATACTTCTCAAGTATATTTATTAATACACTACTCGAGTTGATTTCACTATAAATTAACCAGGAAATTAAAAATTTAAATAAATTTTGAACCTGGATTAGAGGTCTTCTAGAATAGTCTACCAATGGTAAACTTCTCTAGAATTCTTATAATTCGTGGTCGAATTTTGCTTAAAAATAGTTTCCTCTATAGGAAACTCTTGATTTGATAGTAATATTGTAAATAAAACTTACACTTTGTCTCCAATCTATTAAAAAACTCATTGTTTACTGTTTTGTTCATTCCTTCACGTTCTTGTAATCCTAAATTATTGTCTTCCTTGTAAATCATTTTTAAAATTATGGTTGTGCATTTTAAAGCGGAGACTTATGCATTGCTCCCTATCAATTTATGTAATTTGGATGATAATGATGATAAGAAAGTATTTTTATTCGACACAAATTTATAACAAAATAAAATATAATAACAGAAGTTCATGAACATAATATAGTATAAACATATCACACTTTTGATATTACATAAGTTCAAAAGTTAAACATCTTACACTGCAAGTTTAGTAAAACATGACTACACACGAATTAACAAGAACATCTTTATATATGGAGAAAATACATTTTTATTACTAAGGGAGAAGACTTCTCAAGGAGGCTTGCTCTCATTGGCTAAAAATAAAAATAAACATGAATGTATTGCTGATCTAATAATTATAAAAATTAAGTTATAAATTTTATTCACGAGCCCCAATATTGACAAACATACATGAATTAACAAGAATTTTGTTTTAAAAATAATCATTTTAAAAGTGGAGTAAATGTAAGATTACGAAAACTAACACAGACGACTTCTCACTGAAGAATGTTCAAAAAAGTCTTCCTCATTGGCAAGAAACATTAATTAACATGAATATTTCTTACTTCATAATTATAACTAACTAATTTATGTATTTCATTCTCAGGAGATTTTGTATTTGAATTTTTTTCCGATTTTGTCAGAAAACATTTCTAGGAAAGTTCTTTTTGTAATTAAAAATGTCGGACAAACTTTCTAAACAGTTCTAATATATAGGAAGAATTTTATAGAAATTGATTTCTAATTTTGACCAAAATCTCGGAATAAAAGTAGGTCTAATTAATATTTATTGTTATTATTAATTAGCAATTGCAAAACTAACATACATATACTTTTTGCCAGACTTTGGAGCCTTCATGTGACTATAAGAAGACTTCTTTTCGTAGAAGCCTCCACAAGTTTCTTTGAAAAAATGAAATTTCTGTAAGACTTTGGTCAATTGCAAAATTAACCTATTTATCAGAAAAGAATTCTCGAAAATTCCATTTGATGTTTTTTTTTGTTACAAAAAAAAGTTAAAAGACTTCTAAAGAATGCTTCAATGGAAACACTAAAATATTCAATTATTAAATAACCTATACATTGACTAAAAGACTCCTCTGGAAGCCTTTTCGACGGAGAATAATTCTAGATAATTCTTTATCACAAAACATATCTGAAAATATTTAAATATCTTTCTTAAATCAGGTGAGATTCATACTTAGATTCTACAAAATCATGTAACTTCTTAATGAAAGATACTCATTCTTGACCAAAAATTCTGAACTTGAGTAACTCCAATAAACTTTTAAATTTTGAAATAAAATGTTGGGATTTTGATCTCCAATAACTTGGTTGTTAGTGGTGGATGGCATAGCGATGACAATTAGAATTTGGTAAATAAGTGATGAAGATGGGGATGTATTAGTAAAAAAAAGCAATTTAAAAAAATTAAGAAAAAAATAAACGTATTTTTGTTATAATCAGAAATTTTAGGGTGAACATGTCAAATAAAAAAATCAAAAAATAAAATAGAGAATACTTTTGTGTTTGACCACAATTTTTAAATAATATTAAAAAAAAACAGCCCAAAATTATTGTAAAGCTAATGAGGATCTATTGATTTGTGTCAAAATTAGATTGTTCATGTCTATTTCAAGGCATTTATGTAACTATTTTTAAATCTTTGACCAACTTTTTTTGTTTGGGAGATCAAAATGTGTGGAGTCCATCAAGAGAACCCATAAACTTTCTCATAGCTTTCTTTTTCTTTTGTAAATTTGTGCCTTTTGACAACGTTCATTCTGCTTTAAGTTCTTGTTTTTCAAGAATTAACCAACTTAGACTTCATTTAAGAATCTATTTATTGATTTTGATTATTCTTCAATGTTGAAATAATTCTTTTTTCCCATAATCACCATCAGACCTTTTGGTAAAATGGATCGTGGAGAATTGAGTAGAGTATTTAAAATGTTTGATAAGAATGGAGATGGGAAAATTGCAAAAAATGAGCTGAGGGATTTCTTCAAAAGCGTGGGTATCCTCGTTCCTGAAAATGAGATTAAAGAGATGATAGCAAAGATGGATGTGAATGGAGACGGTTTCATGGATATAGATGAATTTGGGTTATTGTATCAAGAAATGATGGAAGAGAAAGAAGAAGAAGAGGACATGAGGGAAGCATTCCGAGTCTTCGATCAGAATGGTGATGGTTTAATCACAGATGAAGAGTTAAGGTCGGTTCTTGCATCAATGGGGTTGAAACAAGGAAGAACACTTGAAGATTGCAGGAAAATGATTAGTAAGGTTGATGTTGATGGAGATGGTATGGTTAATTTTAAGGAGTTTAAAAAAATGATGAGAGGTGGTGGATTTGCGGCTCTTAGCTCCAACTAAACTTATTTTATTTGCTGAGTGATCATTTAAATTTATCAGGTATTTTTTTCTCGAGTGTAGATATTTTTTGTTTCTTTTTTTGGTATGAATAAATTAAGTAATACTGAACAATTAGCTTGTTTTTGTTGGTAATCAAGATTTTTTTCCCTTATGATTGTAATCTTTTTGAGTTGGGAACAAAAATCATGTCTAATAAAAACCTGATTGGAGTTAGGTTATTTCTAAATCTATGATTTAATTTGTTTTATTAAAACTTGATTGCTTTCATTTTAATGCTTTAGAAACAAATAGGGCTGTAATTTTTTTTTATTAAATCTTGATTGTTTTCAATTTAGTGCTTTAGAAATAAATGGGACTGTAGAGAGTATTTACAGCAACTATCAATCACACCCGAAATTGAAGAGGATTGTGAGAAGAAAATTGGAAACGTCGCGAGAGAACAAGAAGAATCATATAAAAAAAGTAATTATTATATCCTTTAGATTGAAATTTATCAACAGTGAGATTGATGTTTTGGCTATCCTCGTCATTCTTTCCTATTGGTCAAATGCTCAAAGTTGTTTCTTCTTTATTTTTTTTTTTTAAAAACACACACTCTTTCCTCTTTTTTTTTATAACACTTTTAGATTTAAAACGTTCAAGATGATACAAAAAAAGGAGAAATAAATGAGATAAGATGAGATGTCATTAGACACCGAACAAAAATGGAAGGGACCTCACCAAATCCCTTTATTGCTGAGCCTCCAAAGCGAGTAAGTGATGTAGCCACACCGGAGCATTTTGGGCGATGTACGACTGGTGACGCAGATCACGAGTGACACTTAAAGCAATAGCAGCGGTAGCTTCATTGCTTCAGGAAGAGGGTGATCCAACCTCCATGAATATATCCTCGCCAGAAGGAAAGAGATATTGTGGCAAATATGGATGAGGATATGGTGATCATGAGGCTTTATGAGGACATCGCGTAGGCTCTCCGACGAAGTCTCAAAAATAATATTTGAGAAGTGTAAATTGTGCAAACATTCAACCGCCCAAAAAGAGTCCACAAATCTGCTTTTGTTTTTATGCGCATACAAGAATAGGCTCGACGGCTATGCAAGATTGTACCTCCATTTTCATCACGTGAAGTCCATGAACACCACTAAGATGATTTGAATTTACCCATGAGGATGCAACATTACATTTGAGGAAGCATTGGTCGGTTTTTTCCATCGAACCATATCCGTATCAACATCATCTAACCCATCCTTCGTTCCTGTGAAGGTATCAAACATGTGGATCTTCATAGGCTTTCTTAGCAATAAACGAAGACTCAATAACCTTGGTTTCAAAAACAAAAGCATTCCTAGCTTTCCAAATTTCCTACAACAACTATGGAAAAACTTTTCTTGTGTGTATATATGTAGATGAGCTCCTAACAGTCATGATCAGGTGCATAAAATTTAAAAATGTTGAATTCCGAGAGAAACCTCTTGAGGGTATCTGTAGATGAACTCATAACACTCACTTTCCTCTTTATTTTTGCTTTTATATACGAGCGATTTGCACACAAATTCATCTGGGGTGCGATAATTTGCAGCCATGGATAAAGTGGAGGCCAAAGAGAAAAGCCCATGTGTTGAGGTAGAGAAAAGACAACGAAGCCCCTACTCGTCTGTTTTTGGTGTACGCGCCCGACGAAATTCGTTTCGTGTGTACTTTTTGTGTGTACGTGCGCTGGACTCGAAGGGTTTCGTGTGAATTATATCCATGCAAGTAATGATTAGCAAACGTTTACATACACTTCACTTGTATCCATGTAGCTTCTGTGAGAAAATGTAGCCGACAATTTTGGCCATCAAAAGACATGAAAATAACGTAAACTTTTTTACAATAAGCACACGGTAAAAAGTGTGCATGTTAGCAAGCATGCAATACAACGGATATGTCTGTATAGATTTTGTTCTATATAAGGAGGCTGCAATGAATGAGAGTCGACACACTTAAACTGCCACTTACAAAGCTGCATATCTCTTAAATGTCAGTCTGAGAATAATCTCTTGCAGGCTCTTTTCCGTAGTAAATCAGGTGATTTGTTAGGTCCATTTATATCGCCGATTTCTTCGTCTCCCTTTTGATTGCATGATGATAATATACACATTAATATGTCTTTGCATGTCGCTTTCTTACCGGTTGAAAATTTATGCTGGCTATATAGTCTAGGTTTTGCTCATTATCACCATTATAATGTTGTCGGAGCCGGTGCTAACCGATGTTTTCTGTTCTTTTTTCAGATGGCAAAGCTCGTGCGTCGGCGTGGTGAATGGAACAAAGACAACACAAAAGCATGGAACTTTCACCCCGATCCCGCGGATTTTGGATTTGGAGCGATGATCAGAGACAACGAGACTTATGATTCTTTGGTAAATATGGTGCGGATGCGATACGTCTTGGGAGTGGGTACACCGGTGGTGATTTCGTACCAGTTTCCGGCATGGATACTTGGGCCGCTAGGAAGAAGATCTCTGCCAATTGTCATAGCGACAACATATGATATACATGTTATGCCTAGCGTGAGGGAATGGTCCACTGAGCTGATCTTGGTGGTCACAATCGGGCTGAGAGAGTCGCTAGGTTCCACTTCAGCCGTCAGGATAACTTCGACGTTGGCCGGAAGAGGTTTATCATTGACGATAATCAAGATGCGTTCAACCGGAGAGATTATGAGAGTAATGATGCTCTTCTTTTGTGTTTTATATTTTTGGAAAAGATAAGAAACTACTTTCCTGTGTTTTTTTATATTTTAACGAGTCTAATATCTGAAGAGTGCCTTGTTCTCAGGGTTGGTCGTGGGGAGGCGGTTGAAGTGCAACTTAGACTTGTTGGAAGAGATTTTTAGCGAGGAATGAATGTTGGTTTTCCACCGGGTTGATCTTGAGATGGACTTAGCCAACGCAATGCAAAAAGAAACCGAGCAGAGATATGAAGCTATTGCGAGGGATATAATTGTAATAGATGATGAAGACGATGACATGGCTGAAGCGCAACCAGCTCTGTTAGCGGAAAATGAGGGTAAGAAAATGTGTGTTGCAGCTACAGTTGATTTGTTTTTTTGGTTTGTTTGAAGAGTACCTTCTCTTGTCTAATAAACATAAGTACGGATATTTATTTTGAGTATCATATTGAAACTGACAAATCCGGTATTATAGTAAGAAGTGGTGAAGTATATTTGTCTATCTGTACGGCTACGTATAAACATGTATGTTGTTGTATTGTCAAACTTATCCGGTATTGTGATGTTTTTAATGCGAATGATTTTTTTCTTTTAAAAAAAGAAATACAACCGTCCAATATTCCAAATATACGGATTTTGTCTTGAGATTAGGGTAAGTTAATGTCATATCCGAATACTATGCCATGGTGATTGCCTTACAAGCTAACTTATACGGCTATTTATAGTGTATTATGTTCCAAACATCAACTTATCGAGATTCATGATGTTTTTTCAGTTATCGGTGGTGAAGAGCATCAGACAACCACTACCCCGAGATCAACCTTACTCAGGCGTAAGAGGGTGATGATTTCCAGGCCCCTAACGAGGTCCTACCCAATGAAGACACAATCGTGCCAGGTAGGACATTGGAGACGCCGATGGAGTTTTGGGAGGATCTAGTGAGAGATGAAAATGACATGGCCGCAGCAGGTGGTGATGATGGGGAGGCTGTTGCTGAGGAAGAAGAACAAGCTAACAAAAAAAATTAGCCTCAAAGAATGTGACGAAGGCGACAATGTTTTGAGTGAGGATCATGGTTCATCTACCGGCTATGATACTGAAACGGGGCTTGGAAAACTAATTTTAACATGTAGTGTATTACCAAGCTATTGCTATGTTTTTTGTTGTTGTTATGTCTTGTAATAAACGACAATGTTTTAATATAACATAATATATGTCGTTGATTTTTCCTGATGACCGCGTTAGAATTGGTAGTTGTTTAGAATCACAAAGTTCGTTGAGTTTTATTCACGAATGAAAAAAAGGTAACCGTTGGTACTGCATAGCAAACCCACCCAGAATTTACTGCATGCTATTTATTTAGTTAGGTGGTAATCTTTTTTGATAGCATGCTTAATTTACTAAGAAGCCGATTACATTATAGTTTAGCCGTTTATATGTAAAAATGTTTTGATCAAGCAGAATTGTATGTTTGGAGGGTTTGTGGGACCCAGTGATAAGGATCTTTACGTTAGGAAGATTTTCAAGCATAGAGAGGAGTTCAAACAGCATATGGCCTTGTACGCCATCACAAATAAGTTTTTCTATCGTTGTGCAAGATCATCGCCTTCTGTGATGTCACTGGAGTGTTGTGGCGAATCTTGTCAATGGAGGGTTTATGCAGGTCTCGTGAAGGGGTCTAACATGTACGAAGTGCGCAGGATGGGGGGACCCCAGTTGTAGCGTGGATGAACGAGCTGGTTATGAGAAACATGCAACATCAAGCGTCATTGGCGAGATGTTGAAGCAACTATTCACGGCTACGGGTGTTGGTCCCCAGCCAAAAGATATAAGGCAGGTGATGCGGGGGTATCATGCTGTAAACATTTTGTATTGGAAGGTTTGGTGCTCGCATGAAGCAGCGGTCGATATAGCGAAAGGATCTTGGTGTGCTTCTTACAAAAGCCTTCATGTCTATCTGCAGAGGCTGATTGACGCAAATCCTGGGACAATGGCACATCTTGATACATAATACATTGAAGGAGTGGGCCACCGTTTCAAGTACATGTTCCTGGCTTAGGGCGCGTGTGTGAAGGGATTTGGATTTGTGAGGAAGGTTGTTGTAATAGATGGAACTCATTTTAGAGGGAAGTACGCGGGTTGTCTATTAACCGCATCAGCGCAAGACGGGAACTATCAGATTTATCCACTAGCCTTTGCCGTAGTTGATGGTGAGAATGACAAGTCATGGGAGTGGTTTTTCAAGAAGTTGTTGGCATTGGTTCCTAATGAGAAAGGGGTTGTGTTCGTGATATACCATGATTTTGACCCGCTTTTAGTCATGGTATTTATATGATTTTATTATAAATATATATGTTTTGGAGTCTATTAGGTATGTTTTCAGGTTCAGGAGCATTTTGGAGTAAAGTGATGATTTAGGTGCCCTTTGGAGCTTAAAGGAGAGTTTCCCGAGATGACTATGAAGATCAGACAAGAAGGTCGATATTCAGAGATACATATCGATCGATACACATTCAGTGTAATCGATCGATGACGGATCAAGACACTCTATCGGTCGATGTACGCCATG